>JAJEKB010017974.1:18931-58666 GCA_022393335.1 Macrotrachela quadricornifera
TGGTCACACCACTGCATAAGTCACCAATCGTTAATAGCTTAATAAATTCACGTGTTCCTTCTACCCATTATCGTACACATTTAGCAGCAATATTCATTAGTGAGAAAGTTAATTATAATCGTTCAGCAAAAAAAAAATCTCATTTTTCTTCATACGAGTAATTGAAGGTAAAGATAGTCTTTGACGTATAACTCTGTCATATTATATTGGATTAATATCGAATTGGTGTCTATGATCAGCGTTTTTCACTGCTTACGTACAACCACAATTTCAAGCCAAAAGCTTGAAATGTCAATAAACATTAGGATAATGAGAGAGTTCTGGTTAATAGTGCATGCCAGAGCAAGTTCCAGCCGTTGAAGCTAACTTTATTCAAAGAAGATTTTCAGTTGCAAAGTTTTACATAGCCAGATTTTTTAGAAGAAAATATGAATACCTATATTTTTCCTATTTTGTATTAAGAATCCTTTCTTTTTGAAAAACTCAATCCTCTAAGGATTCCTATTTTTTGAAAAATTCGTAATCCGAGGCCAGGGTAAGTGTGTATATGAATAATGTAAGTGACTACTGGGAATATACAGTGCCTAGTATGTGTAAGAGACTACAGAGAGTATAAGGGATTATAGCTGGATTCTATTGTGTACACAGAGACGAGCATTGGTCGTAAAGCTAAAATAAAAGGCGAGTTACGCGGACAGAAGTTGCTTTGTTAAGCTGAATACTCGAATTATACACGCTATACCTTGCATAGGTCCTACGCAACTTATAACCCTCATATTCCCTTATATACTTTCTAGGCCAATAATTCTTAATTATTATATACCGAACCATCCTCATTCTTTGAAAAAAGGTCTTCTTGAAACAGAAACTGTTAGAATTCAATATTTAGCGTCTATTTAAGTTTCATTATTTGTTATAAATTTAACAAATGATGGTTTCCTACAAATTAAGCAAAAAAATAAAATATTTTTCCATTTATATCAATTCTAATACTTGGTATATGGAAAAAAAGAATTTTACTCTTTTCCCTATTTTGCAGAAAGCCATCATTTATATCATTTATAAAAGACAATTTAATCGATGTATTTATAGCTTATTTTATCGTTTATTTTTGAAACGATAAGCACCTTCTGAAATTGCACTTATATTACAACTCGAATTAAACATCTCATTCTTACACAGGCGCTTTATCTCATTTATAAATTTATATAATTTATAAAGCAAGGATTTTTTTCTTTTCTATATATATGAGTATTAGAGAGCATAAAATATTAGAGGACAGGTTCCTTTGGAACCTGCTAAATCTTTATTTCAAAATAGAGAAACACACACAAACCACCACACTACATAGACTTCACAAAAAGAAAAAAACGCACATATATATGTTAATAGACGGGTCGAGGAAAAAGAAAAAGAAACAATGCATAATTAGAGAGTGGTATCACACAATAAAGAAAACGATATGTGTGATCATAATAATAATAATAAGTGAAATATGTGATATCATTCGTAATGAAAGAAAAGAATGAAAGGGGAAAAAATGTGAACCATATTATAACATAGTAAAATACGTGATAACCTAGCCTGTAACAATGAATGAGAGAGAAATTTTTTTATTTATTTTCGAAGTGAATTATAGCAGTTAAAGGTCTATTTACATTCGAATTAAACATCTCATGGAAAATTATCTGAAGTCTTTTATAGATGAAATATAGAAACAAACAGAGACGTCAAATTCAAAACGTACAAAATTGCTTGACACTCACCGATGACTTCATGCTTATCCAATGGCATCAACATAATGTCATATTCGTCAGACTTAAGACTACACAATCTTTAGTTAAGTAATTCTATTGAACAAAGTTTAACTGATTAAACAAATGAAATATGATGTATTCATGTGCTCTCTAGGATCACTAAAAATTTTTCGTAAAAAGAGTTTAAAAAGTTTTTCATAAGTTGTTAGAAAGGATTGAGCTTGATATAAATAATCATGGTATCTATCTTGAATAGTTGATAAAATGACATGTAAAACATTGCCTTATCTTTATAGTTTCATTTAATATTATCAGAATTTTTTGAATATGCTTGAGTAGTTAGAGAAAATGTAAAAGATGAGAACATATATTGTTAAACAAAGGTATAAATTTATTATTATAAAGAATTCCATGCTGGATTAGAAGACCGTACAAAATTACTTCATTAGTAGACTGTTTATATATGAATCATGTGTTAATTTTGCGTGTTTTAATTTATAGAAACTTATTGTAAATCTATCTTAAATGCTGTTCTAAAAAGTAAGCGTGAAAGATGAGCATTTAGACACATAGATATAGTCGAAAGAATGTTGATGTAATGATTAACATCTAAAAATGGAATCAGAAGAATATAAGTCTAGAAGTATAGCTCTAAGAATATGGTAAGAAAGATAAAGGTATAACAATGTATATGTAATGTAATTACAAAAAGATAAAGATAAATATAGATATACGAGTATACAAGCATAGATATAAGTTGATAGAAATAATATTACAAATATAAGGGTCATATCATTAAGGGATCGAGATAAGAGTATAAGGACAAGTAAATCAAAATCAAAATATAGATTATACGAAATATTTAAAATAGTTTAACTCAAATGGCATAATGATAAGGATATAGAGATAAGTAGACAGATTTAATGGTATAAATATAAAATTCGTTATGAGACTCCCTTCTACGAATGTTTTATTAGAATGATTTACAAAAGCTTGGATGCAAAATCGTTTTAAGTGTTGTAAATACTAATTTTTTATAATATATTTGACATATCTTACACATTTGGTTTTAGCAAGCGTAGCAAAAATAGTTATTCCTTTCGTTTCACTTGCTCTATGCAAGATGAATCACAGTTTTTATGAACTGATACATGGTTTGAAGTTCATAGGAAACTACGAACACATAGCAACTTGTGGCAAAAAAGAAAATAATGAAATTTTACAGTATTTCAGCATATTTCAAAACGCGTAAAATCGCAGTGTTAAATGTGTACATATACTCTAGAAACTTAACCATAACGGACAAGAACTTTGACATTACTAATACATTTCTTTGCTAAGTTGTTATTCATAAGATATAGCTTTTGACAAAAATTTTATCTTCTCTTAATTATATTGTTATTTATTTCTGATTCGAAAATAAGCTTGGTTTGTTATTTACATAAATAAATCAACATCACAAAATTTATCAATTCATTTACGTAAGTAGATGATGAGTTAGTATAACAGTTGATCTTGTAAAAAAAAGTAATTTTCTTCAAAGTTAATATCTGAAAATGAAGTATTTTGTTTTATGGACGGCTCATTTCTATTCTGTACGTATATACAAGAGCTCTCCTGTATTGACCTAAGACTATTTCACAAAAATATTCATTTATCCTTGCATGCAAAAATACTAGACATATATAGGTACATATTTTCATGTATATAAATGTGAATATATAGTGCAGTCTTTAGCACATCCGTACATATTATAGTATCATGCGTACGCCTTGTTATAAATTACATACATAAGTTTTTTCACAATTCCAATGTAATAACAAATTGGAATCATAGCTTTACTATCATCGTTGGTATAAATATCGCTTGAGCTACTCCATATTTCCACTGTATAATTACTTCACAATACAGCACAAGCTTATAACCAATATGATATAGCTAATTTAAATCGAAATATGATCTGATCAGAGAAACTTGTATTTCAATCTTACTACGAATTGAATCAGATGTTAAGTTAAAATCCAGGGATAGAGCTCTACAACTGTAATTATTATAAATCATTTATTTATTTCAGATATCAAAAAAATATGAAAGTTTGTAATGAAAAAGCTTACTATTAAATCAAAACTCGACTCATCATTGGTGACAGAAGCAAAATCATTAAGAAATACATTTAAAGTTTACAACGTGACAACTCTACATGGATCAATCTACATCATCATCCGTATTAAAAACTAATAACGTATTTTCCAAATATATTAATGGCATAATAATAGTCATTTTAATATGTGCATTTATCATTTTACAACGTTTTGTTTTTAATACATCCTCAGTTCATCAAAGCAAATATCATGTAATTCAAGAAATAATGCAAATTCAAAAACAGGCAAATGCTTTTATAATAAGTGAATGCAACAGTGCACGTTTCAATTTTAGTATCTATAATTTAGAACGAGGATTTCCCAAATTATTCAATTTTATTTGCCATAGATATCCTCCTTTAAATGACTCTCGTATTCATACGTCATCAGATTTGGTAACGAAAAGAGTTTCATCAAATTTAATAGCACTTTCGGATGTCTGGACATACGAAATACCGAAACATTCTATATATGAAAATGAGTGGTCATTTGTGTTTGAAGATGATGTTGACATAATAGAACCTTCTCAATTATTATCACAAAATAAACATTTATCGTTATCAAATTACACAGATATATTGATAGAATTAATGCATGATTCAGAAGTTCGTAATCAACATGGTTTTTTTTATTTGGGCATATGTGGGCCAACTTTTGATAAAACAAAAAGACCTATCAAAACGTTTCATAATATTATACATCACTATAAAGGCTATGGTTCATGTGCTCATGCAACAGCAATAACAACAAAACGTTCTCGTCATTTTTGGTCAGATCTAGCTTCATATCGACCAAATGCTGATTCAGCAATGGATGTGTCTATGCGATCTTTTTCTGTTCGATCTAATATACATTTTTACACGTTCGGAGGAAACTTGGAAATGCCTAGTGGTACAGGACATTTTGGAATTGTGTATCAAAACAGAAACAAATTTAAGACTACTGTCTGGTAATCTAAGCTAATAATAACGCTTGATCTAGTTTCTGGAAATATAAAACTCTACTATCCGAAAAATAAGTTTTCTACCTAAATAAAATTATGTTTTTTAATAAGGAAGTGGGTATGTGTTTTATTATTCGTCTAGAATACAATTAGATATGAAATATAGATATAAAAATACGAATAAAACCCCATTTTTTGGGACTTTAACCAGTTGTCATCGTTGAAGCTTAATTTATCGAATATTCTGTATGGTCTCTATCGTGTTCATGTTAACTAGCTCCAAAGTAAAGTGTATGAAAGTTCGAACTTTCCCAGACTATGTTGATCTGATCTTATCATCAATGATAGATTTTAATATTTAATTAAATAAATAAATACACATATATACATAGAGGATAACACATACTATGGTTTAATATAGACCACCATCCTTAGGATTTAGTCGAAAATGTTTTTTCACAAGAATCTTTCGAGTTGCGTATGTAAAGTACTACTTATACCTATATATGCTGAGTGCTTGTGTGCTTCGCTATAGTTCACTATGGCTCTTTTGTAAGTTCTAAATGGTGTATTACTATGAGGTGAAGAAACACTCGCAGAAACATAATAAGCACTGTTGAACTAGTGAAATTTTGGAAAAACTTAAATTTGAGAAGATAGATACATATAAGTTTTAATAGAGAATTAAATGCTCTACAACATCTACTTAACTTGCGAATTATTGTTGTTTTGATTTAATAATATTCAAATCAAGAAACAAGTAAAATATCATTTATTTTTCATATATCATATAAATACATACCAATTTTATCGATAGATATTTAGAATAATTCAAACTTACTGGTGGAGATGTTTCCAGTCCTTATACAAGAGCTTAAAAAGAAACTTTCTCTCTATATAATTTGATTTGATACGCCTTCATCTCCTCTTTTTAGCTGCCAAAAACATAGTTCTCCATCTTGTTTCTATCGAAAGATTAGTATTAATATAACTGTCATATATCCGAAGAAGCATATCTCTGCTAAAATATATTATTATCTCTAGCCAAACTTCTTGAGCTTCTTTAGTCAAAAAGTCATGCACTATGAAGAAATCTTGACGTCTGTGCATGTTAAGTATGAGAAAAACAAAGTTGACTTAGCATGATATTAGCTGGAGAATGATCAAGTGCCACAGAGAAGTAGAACATTGTTTTTATTATCAGACTACATATAGAGAAAGTTTCTTTAATCCTTTTTTATATGCAATTAAAACCCTTCCAGTTTACTTTTAAATTGTTCTAATATATTTCGAGAAAAAATAATGGATCTATATGCATAAGAGAAAATATCATTTGATTATGGTGAAACAATGTTCATTCATTTCATTTGCTGTTCAATTACAGAAATATTTCCAATAAGTTTTCATACTCCTTCGAAAAAGTACTGTATAGAATTCTTAATTAATGAAAGTATACTATTGTCCATTTTAGAGATAAGTAGTCGTGGGCAGTTTTTGAATAACTTTTAGTAGGAACGGGGTAGAGAGCTGCAATTTTCACCGTTGGAAAAAGCAGATGAAGATGTATCGAACCATATGTAGAAACATTTTCTAACTATTTTTTTTAACGATTTTAATCAAACGTTTTTAAAGGATTTTTTTTCTCCTACGTTCAATTGAAATCTGATGATTTGGTCATCTCACTGACAGTAGTTCAGAAAGTATTTATACCAAATTAATGTTCGTCAAAAAATTGCATCGATGAGTGCAATTTATATTTCTAGTAAATTAAAAATTCTAGAGCCTATAATTTAAGTAAATGAACGGTATGATGATTCTTTGATCGATTCTATATTGTGCAATACATGACATTTTAATATGTTGCACAAGATATTTTGATAATCGCTTAAGCAATATTTAATCTAATTGCACTGATCGGTACAATTTTTGATGGGCTTTAAATTGGTATAAATACTTTCTGATATTATCTGTCCTTTAGATCGTGTAGGAGAGAAGATAAAGGATATGTAACACTTTTGTATATACCTCTCCATTATCGAAGTTTCAAGCTCTTAAGAGTTATGTCTCTTGTTTTGAAGGTTTACCTATGCTTCTGAAGATAATAAATCAATAAAAAAATGAATACTATACAATCTTTATTTTTTACTTTCATAGAAGCATTTAACACGTATAGTATATGTACGGCTTGTTTCTTTAACTTTTCTGAGTTTGCTGAAAAAGAATCTAGGATTAAGTGTCGTTTATTATTCCGTATTAATCAAGCTATATATTTTTATGTATTGTTTTTCTTTAACGGGAGATAAGCTTAAAAATAAACTGAATCAATAAACAGAAACCCAGCAGAACATTGTGTATAGTTTTAAGATAGTAGCTACTTGTTAGTAAAGAAAGTGCCTTTTGTAGGTACTTCCTGATTTTGTAAAAAGAATTTTGTTTTTTATTGAGTTTTATGGTGGGAAAATTTTTCCACACCGATTTTGGCATTCAAGGAAAAATTCTATTTTAGCAGAAGATTCTAAATCTCTATTAGAGTGTTGGTATTAATTTAGTTATTGTACTAATTTTTTCAATACATAACAGCTTTTAATAAGAGACAAGGTTTTTAATGAAAACTGCCCAATATAATTTTTATGAAAAAGTCTTCAAAATGTATTTTTTTTTAATTCGATTTATATCTACATGATATAGTTGCACGTTGGGACTAAAATCAATGATTTCCGACAAACTTTACGATATTGAAGAATAAAGTTACATATAATAACATAGCATAGCATAGTTTGACTGAATAGATTAATTCGTTTATAAATCGAAGGTTTAGAGAACATTAGTGTATATGTTCATTTTTCTTTTGGTCTGTTTAAGAAAATCAGCATAAATTCTTACAAGAAAGCGAACAATATCTTCGTTAAAACCTAATAAAATTCATCAATACGTTATCATGGGTTATTTTCAATTAACAATCATTGAATTTTTATAAAACACAGCTCAGATTCAATCTGAAGTTTTGTTTTAAATCGTTTCAAGATCTCAGTTTTCCCCAGCTGTACACTTTTATTCAGATTATTTCGCCATTTTCTTTGGAAAAGAACACAAACCGTGTAAGATTCCGACAAAATCTATGAAGAAAATTATAGGAAAACGCCAAAGACCATCCATAGAGTAATTCTGTTGTATAAAATTAATCAAAATATTGAGTCGATCTATATCTGAGGTTGTAATATAATAGAATCGAGAGATACAATTAATTTATTTAGTCAAAAATAAATTATTTCATTTTTAAATTTAGTCCACTTTTTAGAAATATAAGTAAAGGACTCCATTCGATAACTCACTTGTAATGTCACATGAATACACGTGGTGATGTGGTCATATCTACCTTTTTCTTTCCATATTTGCATAACCTTCATCTATTGCATATTCTTTGCATGTAGAACAGTCGTTTTTGTGATACTTTATACTTGTTATTAACATTTTTTTTTTTATCTCATCAATGATTAGTCCAAACAGTATTGGAACTCTCAAAGGCACCTGGGATTATGTATGTATATCACATAATTTAAGAGTAAGGAAGTAAGTACTATATTTTGTTTTTATTATAAGATGGATGGTGACAATATTGACGATTATCTAAAAGAACTCGGTATTGGTATGATGGGACGCATGATGGCTAGAGGTATTAAACCACGTCTAATTATCGCTGAAAATGACGGAAAGTGGATGCTTCGCACGGAAACCACTTTAAAAACAATGATAGTAGAATTCATACCGGATATGGAGTACGAAGAAACGACAGCCGATGGACGCGAACTTAAAGTGACATTATTTCGTTATATGGATGAATTTGATCGATCTTTTTTTGTTTCAGGGAATTGTTCGGTTTGAAAATGGTAAATGGATTCAAAAGATGCGCGATAAAAGTGGTAAAGAGTCGATGATAACACGTTGGGTAGACGAAAACGATCATCAACAGATTGTAAGATGCGTTTAAAATCTTTTATCTATATATGAGTATTTCTTGATTTCAGATTATGGAATGTGGAAAAGCCAAAGTCCGTAGATTCTATAGGCGTGTGCAATAACTATAGACAATGCTATACTTGAAACATTCATGATTTTGGATTTTATTATGTGCTGGAATAAATAGTTTTCTAGCCAAAGATGAATGAAGATTCTTTAGAGAACAAAAAACAATATTTGTAACTTGTCTAAATCATATTTCCATATATGCAAAATTATGAGAAATCAGATTGTCCATTATTCAATATATGTGTACATCTGGAAATTGCGTTGCTTAATCTAAGTCTTAATATAATTAAAGAGTTTAGTATCTAGCATCAATTCGAAAATAAATAAAAAAGACGAATATACACTATTGTAAGTTTAGAAAAGGAGGGGTAGAATATCCTACTCGCTTATAATTTTAATCTGAAATGATTCCGACTATAACCCGGATATAGAGTTTTAAGGTGTATCGGCCGGCAGCATTAAAAACAAAAGAAATATGTCTCAATAACGAGAGGTTATTAAGATAATTGAATTTACTGACAGAAATATGCAATCTGCCGACCAATTAAAATTTTATACATCTTATTTTCTTAAGTTTTATTCCTATGTTTTTTTTTCAATCGGATTGTTTGATTTGAAGATTGCTAGGTGTTTCTTGGGGTTCTATTAAAAAAAGGTTATTTTTCGATTGCATACAACTTTTTGATTAAGCTAATATAGCCATCAATAAATTATGTGAACACCCACAAACATCATGAAGGTATAGGTAGTTCAGATCAATTTATATGTGCAGATAGAACTTAATAAACTATATCTATAAATACCAGAAAACACTCCTTTGGATAAGATTTAAAAGATATTTAGAATAATTCAACTCAACATTCGTTTACGAAGCACTTATCTCCCCACAAACACTGTCGACCACTATTCAAATATGAATGAAAATTTATGAACAGTATTTCAAAGATAATAAACGTCCAGTTGAATCATTCTTGATAAATAGTTATCGGGTGTTCATAAAGAATAACTCTCTCAATATTCCGGTCGTATAATACGGCAAGAAAATGATCGGCTTCAGAGTTCTTCTGAGATCTTATGGAAGCAATACTTCGGAACAGAATTCGTTAGATTTTTTGTTTTTTTTTGCTGTCATATCTGATTGAAAATGAGGATGAGGGGAGAAAATTTGAGGAAAAATTCGATGGCTTTCATTTGTAATTCAAGTATTCGATTTCTGAACGGAAATGATGAGAACTGGCTTGATGTCCAATAGTTTTTGTACGTCCAATTTCCGTATCATTCTTCGCTCATCTTTTCACCTTACTTTCGGTCAATTTCTGAGCTCGGAACCAATCTATGGTTACGGTATTCGCATCCGCCACAGTTCTCTCAACTGATATTTTCACAACTTATCTTGATAGCAAATTATGGATCATACTCCATCCATTCCACGTTGCTTACAAAGTTCAGATGAGTCGATTGCTCTAACAAAAAATTGGAATTTGGCGCTAATCTTTCCAATCGTGTAATACTAATGTTTTGTAGTTTATTATTCTGTCGTTTTTACGCCAAGCAACGAATGCTTACTCAGATGTCTAGTGTATTTAGTAGCTGGAAAACTAATATCAACTAAAATTGAAAAAATAAAATTATCATTATTTATAATTCGTTTAGGCAACGATCACAATGACACAATTTCAAATGTTCATAAATCCATACTTAAATAAAATAATAGTTTCGAAAATTTTTGATGCTTGAGACTATAGATATTAATGTATTTTTATTTTTCTTTAAAAGAATAAAACTTAATAAAATCTTTATATTGATAGAATAAATATAAATGAAATCTTTATTTTTGTAAAATGAAAGTAAAAAAGTCCTTTATTATTACAAACATAAGCATAAAGGAAGCTTTATACTTAAAAATAATAGATAAACATAAAATCTTTAAATCAATAAGTCAAAGATATATAATTTTTTGATTATTATGTCAAAAAATAAAAATAAAATAAATAATAAAGATTTTTTTGAATGAATATCTATTTATTAATGTTTAACAAATAGATATCGAAAAATCATGATATTATAGAGACAAATGAAACATACAGAAAGGTTTTTCCTTATATTGTTTCATGTATCAGTTTCGTATTTTAATAATTTCTTTATTTTTTAAATAATAAAGATTTATTTATTTCATTCAGTGATGATCAAATAGCACTCCTAGCTAAGATCACTTTTGATAATGTTTCTGTCTTCTTTTTTTTTAATATTTTCTCTACTATTTTTTTTCCTTTTCTATCATAGAAGAACCTTTGGAATGAAAAAAAAAACTTTTGAAGAAATTACCCCACGACGTCACTTGCCTTTGCTGACAAAAATAATCATCATATTCATCTGTTATTGAAAGGAAAAAAGCATCAGACTTATTACCGTCGATCTATATAACAGTTTACACTATCGCTTACAGAACGAGAATGATTTTTGTTTTAGAAATTACGTGTAAAAATGAGAATAATTTTTTTTTCTGGAAACCACAGTATTGGAACGAGAACAAGAAACTTTTTTGAAAACCGAGATGAGCCGAGAAAAGGTGTCCTTGAAGAATATTTGTGAGTAGATTTGAAAGTTTAATAGATAAAAGTGACAAAAAATGTCGACAGTTACTAGTAAATTTAATCCAAATTTTTCTTCCTGTTCTTCATTATTTTTACTGAAAGTAAACTATTTTAAGTCATAAATGGTTCTCGGCTTAATAAGTAGTGAGATAAAAGTTAAGACCTTCTCGTTCATAGTTTCTTAGTCTATGTCACAGTTTGCTGCCACGAGCGACAAAAAATTTGAATCTCTCTACAACAATTTTATCTATTCCATAAATCAATCGATTTAACGTAATGGAAAACAAATATTTGAGTGTACCATAATATGTAAAATCTGAATTCAGGATAGACTTGTGCTTACTTAAGCCTTGTAACTCCATTATCTATAAATGTATCTCACCTAAACCTCTATTTATTTAATATAACATAGATTTGAGTTTCTCGAAATTTTTATTTGTTCATTCTACAAATTTATCCAAACCTTTAGCTATCTGATCCAAAATAGACTAGAATATACACAGACTTTATCATGAGATGTCTAATTTGGTTTATAATATAACTATACTTTCAGACATTTTTGATCATTTCGAAAATAAATCATAAAAGCAAAATAAATAAACATATCATGTATATCATTTATATTATTATTGATAGATGACGATTTTATTGTAAGTATAGAAAAATCGTAATATTCTTTTTATTCAATATTTATTATAAATGTGGTAAATAATAACTTTAGACTGGTATTTATTTGAGTAATAAAAATGCTGGAATAGGTAATAATTAAAATATAATTTAGCAATCATTTTTAAGGAATAAAAAAAAACTTGATTTGAGCAATTTTATATCATTAAATATACAATAATTAATCTATTAAATAGCAGTGGTAACTTCATATTTCATCATCAAAAAGAAAAAGGAAAACTATATCTTATATGAGTTAGAGAAATAAAAAAGTTACAATTGACAACACTAAAAGTATGTGCATAGTGAAATTCATTTTCATCTATTTTGTTTTCTTTTTTTCTATCTCTTCACTATAATTGGAGACTCGACTTACGTATCATTGCCATTTTTGCTATCAGCAATATATTGTGCTATGCTTTATGATTGAGGCATTTATACAAATTATAGATTTAATTTTATAAAATTGAGAAAAATACATGTTTGTAGAAATAAGGGAATTCATATTGCCTTTTGTTAATGGATGATTGATCTGTACCAGATCAGTATTGAACTATTACTATATCGTAGAAATGGTGACTACCAAGGCAGACAAGAATTTGAAAAAACGCGTTTGCACGCACCAGTCGGGAACCACGACTGTAAGCTACACACGCTGATAAATAAAACACCAGAAACGCCGTTTTTGGTGTGAAATTGACACTTTCATAACGTTTACACACGTAGTTTTTAAAATTTTTGAATTTTTAGAAAAAAAACGTGTGTAAACGCTAAAAAGAATCAATTTTTTACCGTTTAAACGATATGAAAGTGTCAATTTCACACCAAAAACGGCGTTTTTGGCGTTTTATTTATCAGCGTGCGTAGCTTACAGTCGCGGTTCCCGACTGGTGCGTGTAAACGCGTTTTTTCAAATTCTTGTCTGCCTGGGTATGTACATATAAATGAGCTAGAAAAATTAAACGCTCTAGATAGGAAATATGACGAAAAACAAAATACACTTGAACAATCTCAAGATAAAAGAAATATCTAAATAAAGTATAGGAAAAGAAAGAAGAGAGAAAGAAAAAGAAAGATACATAAGTAGATTACATGTAACAAATTTTTTATATAAAGTTTACTTCTACATAAATTATTGCTCACTTAAATATAAGTCGTAACTTTACTGTAAGTTTAGGAAAGCAATGATCCGTTTTTCTTTATCACAGTTATGATAAATGATCAGTAGAAAATAAATTTTTATTTGTCTTTTAACTTTACAATAAAGTCGTTATTTTTCTTATTTTATAGTATAACTAAATTGTGGAACCATTTTTTTTCATTTTTTATCGACAGAATAACGCAAAAGAACTTAATTCAAATTCTCGAAAAATTCTATTCCTACTGGTATCTTTTACTAATTAAAAATTTGATCAGAAAAATTGTAGTTGAACAGAAACACAGGTGTCTTATAATGAATACTTGTTAGGGACAGTTATAAAAGGCTTTTTCCTTTCTCTTATATAGATTCGATGAGAGAAAAATTATTTTGTAACTTTTTTCTCTTGCAAGTTAGCTACATAGAAAGAGAAAAAGAGAAAAGATTGCTTCGATTAGAAAATGATAAGATGAGTAAACCTCACTAAAAATTAAATATTATCGTGATTTACAATAGCTATTAAAATCAATCTTCTGCAAATCAGTCGGAAATGCTTCAACCTATCCATCCATCGCACAAAAATTAAATAGATATTAAAGTGTCGTGCTTGTATGGCCAATTCTTTGAAAGAATTGAAAATACATCTATTTCAAAGTTAGATTGATTCTTGGTTTTTCTAGAGACTTGTATTTCCTGACCAAGTCTATCAATCAGTAAAAATTTTAGGTCTCTTTATTCTCAATTTTTTTTAGTTGATTATATAAATGAAGAGTACAGGGATAAGCAGCAGATTTGAAAAATGGCGATATTTTGGATACGTGTGGTAATAATACAACCATTTACGAGAATAGACGAGAAAATACAGTCATTTACAATCTCCTTTTTTTCGTATACGGTTATAAGGATAAATGATCGTAATAGTGAGCTGTGTAATAGAGTAGAATGCACTCGTATACAACATATATATAGTCGTAAATAATCATATATGGAGTCTGTGACTGTCGACCTAGCAGAATATTCACTTGCCTATTTGAAAAATTGACTTTATTCAACTAATTTTCTATATTTTCTTAGACCAAATTAATAATTAAGCTTCCTTAATTTCTCCATGTAGTATCGAACTAAATATTTAAGAGACTACAGAGCACAGCTGAGAACGTTTTTCTTCTTTATCGTAATTCCATTTTATTTAAGATGACAATGCTAAACTATCAGTGATTGTTTGCGATCATTTTACGGATTCGATTGAAAGGTTTCAAATTCTTATAAGGAATATTGGTTGTATAGTATGAAAATAGACAGATTTATACATCTCATGTACGAATGTGAAATAGAAGAAAAACACATTTTTACGAATTTTATTAGTTCAGTTTCAATTGATAATGCTCTTTAAGTTGTCATCTGATAAAGACTGCCAAATCTCCTGGATCCAGAGACTGGGTTTTATGCTTTTCTCCTGTTTTCTTAAAGGATATTGTCACGTTTAATTGTCGTGATATTTTGAATCGATAAAACAAATAAAAGAGAACTATCACATTATTTCATAGATGCAAAAGACAATGAGAAAACATGTCGTTTCTGCTTGTTATATTTGATAATATGCGTTTATTTGTGAGCTTATCTTCTTGACAGTTAAAACATACCTCATTTACAAAAACTACGTAGCTTAATACGCTTCTGTTTGCGGGAGTGGAAATAAATTTTTTTTCGGGAACGGGAGTGTAAGAAAGAGGATAATAGTTTTTTCCCGAGAAAGAGATAATACGGGCGAGAGCAACAAACTTTTTTTAAGAACAGAAAAGTTACTCTCGTAACACTAATGATCAGGTATGTAAACTTAGTCACTAAAAATAATGAAAGTCTTTGGCAGCTATTAGGTAATATGAGTCGATCTTTTTTTTGCAGTGCTTTATCACTCTTAACGAAAGAAACCCATTTTAAATAATAACTGACCTAAGAGTGGGCATTTAGCCACACAAAACTCAAAGTTTTCTCAAAAACAGTTTCTAGATCTGTTTCAATAGGTGTTATTATTTATTCTCGATAGCAACTAAAAAACTTGACGTCTTTACAAAAAATTTTATGTATTGCACAAACCTATCAATTTGAGGAGAGGGCTGAACCATTTCCCTCCTATAGAGAGAAATTGTTCCACTTCGAGGAGAAATGCTTTAACCTAAAAGAGTCAAGCAGAATCTCTTTTATGAAGTAAACTTTGAGGCATATTTTAGGGAGAAATTCTCGATCCAAATCCCTACTTATAACGGAAAATGGAAAAAAACTAAAGACAAATCGTTAATTTTTATTTTATTTGATTTTTCATCTTACGGGGAGTTTTAAGTAGAAATGGATTTTTTCTACAGGAAACGATCACTTTTTAAGAAGATATCGTTCATCCATCTTCTTACTTATAAAGAGAAATGGAAAGAAAGTGAAGTGATTTTGATAATCATTATTTTTGTTTTGTTTTTATGTTGGGAGGTGTTTTTAGTAGAAATGGCTTCTTTGTAACAGAAACGGTTATTCCATAGGAAGAAGTCGGTTATCCATATCCCTACTTATAAGTAGAAATAGAAAAATAATAAATAGAAATGGATGGTTTTTGTTTCATTTCTTTTCATCTTCAAAGGAGTTTTAAGTAGAAATGGATTCTTTTCTAGTAGAAACGGTTGTATTTGAAGCAGAAATATTTCATTCATATCTCTGCTTATAAAGTGAAATAGAAATAAAACAGACGGAAATCGATAGTTTTTATTCTATTCTTTATCATGTTGAGGCAGTTTTATGTAGAAATGGATTTTCCTAACAGAAATGATGATATTTTGAGCAGAAATTATTTAGCCATATCTCCATTTATAGAAAGAAATGGAAATAAAAGAGATTGAGGAAAACTTGGTAGTTTTTTGGTTAGGATAGTGTTCAGCAGAAATAGACTTTTCTGTGTAGAAATGTTTTAAATATCAAGCTCAATTGTTTATATAATTGTTCGTGAAGAAACTGAAATGGAAAAGATTGAAAAAGAAGTTGAGAATTTTTTTTGTAAAGGATGTCGAATATTTGGTTTTAGTGGATTTGTAGATGCTTATTTAGAAGGGATATTTTGTAGGATATATTTTATTTCTGTTATGTATGTTTAAGTACGTTAGTGGAATGAGCAGAGTTAATCATGTCTTATCATTCGAATGTAGATACAATAAATAATGCCCTTGTCTAATCTGGAGCTGAAAACTAACAAGAAACCAAATTTTATTTACTCCATTTTAGACATGAAACTATTGTTAGAAAATGATGCTAGCATCATATTTATTATATGATATGAGTTACTTTGTGGACAAAGGTACATGGCACAACAGTTTCGCTTTGGAAAACGAATCATATTCCATTGCAAGAAAAACCAGTTCACTCTAAATTCAACTGTATATGAAATATCATACAATAGATCATATGTGTGTACCAGAGCTGCCAACAGGCCACTTTTTTCTGCCTGCTTCTTGGTCTGGTCTGATTGGAGGTGCCTGCAGGTTAGGCAGGAAATCTAAGAGTAGTCTGTAGCCTAAATTAGCTTGACCTAACCTTGCCTCCAGACACCTTCCAGGCCAAATCAGGCTAACTGATGTTTCTGATATTACAAATCCATTAAACTCTATAATTTTACAATTGAATGTTCTCTCAAAAGTACTAGGTTTTTTTCTTCAACTCAGCTGGAAATAAAAAAGATAGATCAATATGAGAGAATAGCTGATGATAAATTATCATAAATAATATTATACTGATGTTTTTGTGTTTGCATAAATAGTGTATTCGTTAGCTAAAATATTATAATGATTCTCAAGAAGAAGCAGGTGATAAAACATTTGGATTCGTTAGCATCAAAATAAATCGAACAGAAGTGAATAAAAAAAACAAATGTCATTAGTTGATGTAGCTTTATTTGAATCACTGCCAGGCCTATCGATGTGCTGGAAGATGCTGTAAGCTAGCCTCTGGCACTTTTCAGCATGTCTGCGATAATTTTCTTGCTTTCTGTCTACAAAACTTTTATTAGCGGTTAGGTTTCTGATAAATCTGTTAGACAACGCGAAATATCTGTTCAATCTAGTACAGAATATAGTCTGTCTGTCGAATCTGGCAGACGTTGGGTCGTGTAATCGTCACTATTGAATCATCTGATAAGATTTAAGGGTAAAAAATAATTTGAAAAACGTTTTTTGACACTACCAATAGAAGCAAATGTTCATTAGTGCATTTTCATACAAAACTACATGTAGTCGCACATCCAGGGACGATGTGAAGGCATCGGAGCAGAGGGGGATGGGAAAGAACACTATTGAAAATGAAAAAAAGATCAAATTTTTTTTCTGTCTTCATTTTTGAAAAGTTTTCCCATTGTATTACCCGAGCTTCTTCAAATATAGGGGAATGCCTCCAGGCGCGTCGTTACTGTACACATCGAAAATTTTGATGAAAATAACTGTCTGCGAAAAATTAACAGTTCCTGGCACTCTTGAAAACAATCGAGAATCCATATTGTTGCCCAAAAATAAATTGAGAAAAAGAAGACAATTCTATTTTTCAACTGAATAGTAGCATTATTTTGATATTTCTGCTTAAATAAACCATTCATAGTTACGGTTAGGTATGCCATTTTAACTTTAAAGAAACAGGAGTTATAAGTGAAAAATAATTCTTAGCTCTTCATGTTCAATTCTACGTAGGTTTTGACTGCAACTTTAACTTTAAAATTAAAGTTAAACTACATTAGGTTTAATGTTAACGTGTTAAAATCTGAAATATTAGCTTAACTTTAATACTTTATTAAAGTATTTTTAAAGTTAAGAGGCCTTACCTAGTTATAGTCTTCTCTCTTTTATTCGTTTATCCTTTCAATCTATGAGGCTCTTTAATAATTATGAATGACTAAAGTTGGAAATCAAAATTTTCAGCTTGTCATGTCATATTCTGTTTCAAGTTTACTACTGTGAAAATTAATATTACGTCATGTCCAGGTCAACTATTTAGGCCTGGCCTGGCAGCTCTGGTGTATACGTATATATATTTTTTTTCTTTCCATTTCTCTTTAATATGTATGAGTTTTTGTGGGGTGAAGCATTTCTCCATAAACGGGATCAATTTCCATAAGGACTGGGTACAGTTGCCCACTGTTGGTTCATGTATGTTCATTGTTTTCAGTTACATATTGATGTCTAATTAAACTTCATTTTCTATTTTATCGGTATATTTTAGAAATTTTGTCATCAGTAATTTAGTAGAAGAACATGACAAGTGATTAGATGAGCGAAAAATCCAGTTTTTTTTAAGAGAAGACCACTAACTCATTTCCTGTTTTCGATAAATATCTCCTGATTTTTGAAATTTGGATTTAGCAGCCCTGACTATGATATATCGATGATGCAGTACATTCACCTACAACGCCTTTGTGAGCGACACATAAGTACGATACGTTTACTTTAGTGTGTTCGAGTTGTTGTCTATCAAGTTTTTTTTACATTTCTTCCATCTGGTAATCATTTCTTTTCACATTCTTGCATACTATTTCATATTTTTCTTACTTCACTTCCATTGCTTTTCTTCTCTTATATTCGTATTAAGCATCTTTATTGATACTTTGCTTTTTAATTCGATATCAATGTACTACTTTGAAATATTTATCTCATGCGACTTAATAAATCGCTTCGCCTTCTATATAGTTAGTAAGAATTTGACATTTTTGGTATTTATTCATGTGCTCTCTGAAATCGTAGACATTTTCTAGTTCAAATAAAATGAATGAGTAATGTTCTAAATCAGTCAACTATTTTAATTAGTAATTTTTAGGCATATCGTAATATCAATTTGGTATTGAGGAATTGGTATTGTGACATACCTATCCATTTTGTATTTCCCCTATCAAAAAGAGAAACACATATTATCTGTTCACGCATTCCACGCGTACATGGCACTGAAAGTAACCAAAAAACAGAATAACGATAGAGGATAATTATTAATTAGTATTCATTTTTGGAAATGAGACGGTCTAAGCGAATGTTTATAAATTTTGAAGAGAAAGTGGTAGTGGCCTACGATTTTCATTGTTGGATAGAGAACATGAGGACACATAAAATGTGTGTAAAAAATAGAACTGTTATAGAATGTACATGTTTAATACTTCTCAGTAAATTTGTTAAAAGACGCTAAAATAGACTTCAAATTTAGAAACCTGTCACTTCCTTTTTCTCACAGAGGATCTTTCACTTTCATATAAGCACCCTCTTGAACGACTTCACTTACAAAAGTCAATACTAGTTCCATATGCATATAACTTAAACAGATTGTAGAAATAAATTTAAATCTAATCATCTGTGAACAATTTCCAATACTAATTCCCGTGTTACAAGATGTTTTAGTTTCTGAATTAAGTAATATATTTAAAGAAAAAACAACAATTGTATACTGCAACGTTTATTGAGAAATTGTCATGATAACTTCCTAATTATTCCATTTCTATTCTCAATTTGTATTGTTGTCATATAGATTAGACTCTATTATATTAGTAAAGCTTTTTAATAATTTAAATTTCAAAAATTAATTGAATAAAAAAAAAATTTTATAGTGTAGTTGTGAATAGATTAACATGGAATAAAGTCTAGCCTATACGATAGCAATACAAAATCAGAATGAAAGTAAATTAATTAAAAAGTTATCATGACAATATATCAAGAAAGGTTGCAGTATATAATCTTTGGTTTTTCTTTAAACAGATTCTAAATCATAAAAAATGCATATTTACTATTGTCTATTGAATTTTAAAAAAAGTTAAATGAAAATCAACTTTAGTTAGTTACTACTCAATTGAAAATGATTAGAAATAATGATTTGATACTCATTATTGTTTATGAGGTTACGCAAAAATAAGTAAAGAAAAAAGTTGAAGATTTATTTTTTCATTCTATCACATAGATTATAAACTTCGAACGATATGTTTGGAAGAAAATCTGTATAATATACTTTATCTATGGTTTGAAAATAATACCGCCTAATAATACTAATAAATAGTCAAAGGATAAAAGAATGAAAAGGAGACAGTTAGAATGCTCACCACCAGCTCCCTCCCCTTTATTCAAAAAAACACACGCTATATATACCAATGAAACGGGGAAAAAGCATACTATAACATATATCTGGGAAAATCCGAAGAAGACAACAAGAACAAAAGATGATGACCAGAGAAGTGGTGGAATAAACCCGTACTCATGAAGGAGGTGAGAAAAAAAAGAATGATAGGAAGATTCCATGATCATAGAGAAGAGAAGAGAGAGAACAAAAGCCTATGAGAGGTTCGAGTCATCTATATATGATGACAGAATGAAGAAAATATGGAATAAAAGAAAAAGAATGTCTCGTATCTTAACAAGAATAGAAAAAAAATCAGCTATAGAAAAGAAAAGAGGAAAATATTATCCGACACATATATGAAAGATGTAGCGAACGAATACCTTATTTATTCATTAAGTAACATGACTGTGATTTATGATATGTCTCAACTCGTTCTTTTTTTCGGTTGTTTTACGCTTGCACATATCTGTGATTCTTTCGTTGTATGTCGAGTGATTGTCAAATAGATAGTGTATTCTTTTATGCTTTGCTTCTTTCTCGATTTCTATGCTTGATATAATCTTGATATGTGAAGGTCTATGAGAGTGGAATGTTCCGTTTTTTGAGAAAAAACCATCGTTTTTTTTTCATTCGATGTCTTTTCTTTTGCGAATACACGAATACATATAGTAGTGTGAAAAACTATAGACTCATTCATCTCCTTCGACAGTTTTTGAATATTTTCTTTATTAATGTTACTTTTTCTTTTCAAATCTATTGCCAATCTATGGATTCAAATGTGCTCTTCTATAATTCATTGCAATAAGTACTAAAAGAGTACATCTGAATCTATAGGTTGATGATGGATTTGAAATGAAAAAGTGACATTTAAAGTGAAGAAAAAAATTCGAAAGAAATTAAAGAAGGAGAATAATTCTATAATTTTATGCGCTACTGTATATCATCATCATACTGACTAATATATTATCAATATCAAGGTTATTGATGTTAGGAAAAGATGGTACTGAAAATGATCCTTATACTATTTGTTCAAGACCAAAAATTCTACAAAATAAAGATAAATATTATTTCTATTTCGAAATTAAAAGAGAATTAAGTTTAGAAATGAAAAAATGGAGCAGCTTGGATACAACTTAGAAACATTTTCAAAAAAAAAACAGATATTTTGATTATTGTTCGATTGTATGTGACGAAGAATTTTTATTAGTTTATAATAATCATAAAGATTCTAATATAATACATGTATTCCTATTATAGATAAAAATTAATTGTAAATTGCTCACCAAATTAGTCAATAGATTTGGGCTCATTTCAATGGCAAATAATACATGTCGGATTTATTATTTGATTATAATATCAGGTTTTATTGTCGTAACATATTTTTATCTTAATCTGGATAAATATAGTAATATGAGAGAAAAATTAATAAATAATGAACAATGTTCTATACCGAATTATCTTAAGAAATTATCGAACTCAGTCGTATTAAATAATTTTAATAATATTAATAGTATTCCAGGCACAACTGGTCCTGGTATTCCAAACATCATTCGATCAATTTTATCCACAAAATATGGCCCTGTTAATTCGAATGCAACTTCATTTTATGGTGCTGAATCAGGTACGGCTTATTTTCAATAACGAAAAATGTAATCAATACAGAATTTCAGAGAACAAAAACGTGGAAGTATTATAAAACAATTAAGTAAAATAATAACAAATGTCTATTTGAAATTCGAAAAAGAGTGATCGTCTTTTTGAGTAATCTGAGAAAAAATAATACTTGTCGAATCATGTTATACATATTATTTCGGACAAGTTTTCCGTGAGATTTTTAAGACAATTCTTGACAATCAACTTATAGCATAGAGTCACCAATAGGAACTTTTCATCTTGCAAATACATCTGAAGTAGCAGTCGATATTTTTAGGTTTACTTAATCAAGACTTACAAATATTGTACATAAAGTACATAGTAGATTTTTCAAAAAATTTCATTACTTTCTTTATGATAATTTACTGTGGCCGCGGTATGCGGGACACTTCTTTTCTAGAAGTGTCTTCGAAAGCCATTAGAAAATTTATCTGAAATAGAATATGTCGCATAATTCAATGTGCTTCAATCTATAACCAACGATGAAAATTACCATTCACTAACTGTTACTATTCTCAGGTCATTTAAAAGAATTACTCAAACTTTTCTATTTTGATATCGGCATAAATCTATTTTAAAGATTGAAAAAAATTAATTATACTGCTGTACATAAAAATTATAACATGATTATTTATTAGAACGACTAAGAATAACAATAATTATCGATAATTGCGATTACACAGTATTTCGTAAATGGGAGTGTCATATTACTTTCCCAATTATCAATACGTTTTAATTCAAAATTTTATAGTCATTATCTTATAAGATAATATCCATTTTCGAGATCGCTTTTCAATTTGTTGCTTTTCTCGAACTCAATAATTCTTTTTTTCAGCAAAATTCTAAACATTTTGTACATTTGTAGTGATTTATAACTGGTCCAACAAAAATAAATGATTCTATTTCATATTAATTTGAATAGAACAAGACGTATGACGCACAACTTTGCATGAATTTATGTGACATGAAGATGAATATTTTCAAAGACAACCTTTTCTGCTTGCTATAGTCACAACTGATTAAGTCAATAGGCATCAGAAAAATTTCATTTAATCATTGAAATCTCGTTAAATCTTATAAAGTCATAGTGTCACTAAATGCTTATAAGTTCATAACATCTTCTCAATAGTAATTAAATCGCTCACATTCTTTATATCTGTCTCTTACTATTTAAACATGTCTAAAACTATTAACAGAAAAAATCAATCTTCTCTTTTTTTGATTGTATTCAAGTTATATTCGAGTTCTTCGTTCTTTGTTTTGTGAGAAATCAAAAACAATATCTATCTCTTATACTCTAAAGAAAAGAGAATGTGTTTCAAATTTATTAATGAAGTTGCTACACTGTTCTAATTGTGACTTTCACGACATATTTTCCAAACAACCATTGACAATTAAACAATACCGATTTTTTTGAACAATATTGAAAAATAATGTTCTAAAACTCAATGAATCTCGTGAATTAGTAACAACCATCCTAGTTTGAAACAGTTACACTAATGAAATATGAAAATATTTTTGATACCATTAGAGTAGCAGCAGCTATGTAAATGTTCAATTCTATAAGGCACATGTTGGTCATATTTCTTTCTATTACAATATGAGACAAAGAAGTTTTGAGTATTTGCCATGCATCTGCTTATATACACTGTGACACATTACAACTAACATTTTTGTTTTCCTCATGATCCAGAGAAAGCCATATGGTTTGGTTTCAATAGGAAAGTGTCGGAAATCAATGAACTATACATGCAGTATTGTAGATTAAAAAGTCTCCGAATTCTTTTGATATGATATAGATAAAACTTGCTCAACCGATTTAGAGACAATCATATCTAGAATACTGCTTTCAAAAATGCGAATTATTGATCTGATGGGACTTAATCAATGAGATTTTGTTAGAATCTTTTTTTTTATGATAAAATGAGTTGTAAGATGATTGATAAATTTATTCCTCAAGAGTTTTTCTAATAAATGTTTTCTCTTAAATACAAAAATTTTATTGTTTCTTATAATTTTTAGCGGTCAAACAATTAGAAAAAGAATGTGGATGGAATTCGACATTCTCAGTTTTAAATCATCCAGAATGTACTAATCAATTTAATTTTAAACAACAATCACCATCACATGATATCTCTCAATATTACAATGAAGTTGATATTGTTATACCAACAATTCGTGATCTTGATTTTCTTGAACATTGGAAAGTATTTTTTCATCGTTTTCATTTAATTATTATTCAAGATGGTGATCCAAATAAAGTTTTAAAAATTCCATCATGGGCAAATTATGAACTTTATAATCGAAATGATATTGATAAAATTCTAAGCAAAAGCTATTCTTGGATTATTAGTGCACAAGATGCATCAATAAGAAATTTTGGTTTTTTAGTTTCAAAGAAAACATTTATTTATACAATAGATGATGATTGTTTACCAGCAACAGATATAGATGGTCATCAAATAAATGCTTTATTTAAACATATACAAAATCTTGTGACGAATTCTACACCATATTTTTTTAATACACTTTATGATCCATATGTATATGATTCTGATTTTGTACGTGGTTATCCATTTAGTTTACGACAAGGTGTACCAACAGCTATATCTCATGGTATTTGGCTTAATGCTCCTGATTATGATGCTCCAACACAATTATTAAAACTTAATGAACGTAATACACGTTTTGCTGATATAACATTAACTGTTCCAGCTGGAATTCTTTATCCAATGTGTTCAATGAATGTTGCATTCAATCGTAAATTAATTGGAGCAGCATTTATGCAAGGTTTAATGGGTTTAGGTATGCCATGGGGACGTTATGATGATATGTTTGCTGGGTGGGCAAGTAAAGTTATAGCTGATCATTTAAGTTTTGGCGTTAAAACTGGTTCACCATACATTCGACATAATAAAGCATCAAATCCATTTACAAATTTAAAAAAAGAATATATGGGTTTATTTTGGCAAGAAGATTTAATATCATTTTTTCAACATATACGTTTTTCATCATCAGCTAGAACACCTGAACAATGTTATTTAGAATTAGCTCAAATGATTCGAAAACATTTAACACATTTAAATGAATATTTTAATCGTTTAGCAACAGCTATGGAAATATGGATTCATTTATGGAAACAATCACAAAATGGTTTATTAAAATTTCAACCTAGTCGACAAAATAAAATAGACAATACTACGAGTTTATATGCTGTATTAACAATTTGTCGAAATGAAGGTGGATACTTACCTATATGGTTACAATATTATCGTCAATTTTTTCCTGATGTTGATATTTATATATTAGATAATGATAGTGATGATGGTTCAACATCGAAATTAACTGTTAATGTTGAACGTGTTCATTCTGACAAATATTTTGATCATTATTGGTTAGTTGATATTATTCAAAATAAAACGAAACGTTTATTAAATGATGGATATAAATATGTAATTTTTGCTGAAATAGATGAAATTGTTATGCCTGATCCATTAAAATATCCTCTTGGACTTACTCAATATATTAGCCAAACAAAAGAAATTGCTGTTCGGGTAATGGCTTATGATATACGTCATGATGTTAAAACAGAACCTAAACTTGATTTAAATCAATTGATACTTCAACAAAGACGTTTTTGGATGAGACATGCAATGTATGATAAACCACTATTAACAAGTATTATGCTTCATTGGACAGCTGGTTTTCATTCATGTAAAGAAGACGTCAAACGGTAGGATTTTTTAAAATTTTAATTGATTGATTAGATGAATTTTAACACTATCCTTATAACATGATTTCATTGATGTATTGCAAATTGAAAGACTTTAATAATATCTCTTTCAATCAATAAGTTATAATGATTTTATCAGGCTTTTCACATTGTACATTCTATCATGAAGTGGTTGATGTTAATTGTAATATGTATCGGTTAGATCATCATGAATTTATAATCATACTTATTTTATAGTTGAATTGGTACAGATTTAAATTTAAGATGAATTTATATACGATGCATCACACAGTAAAAGTCACTAATAAATTCTAAATGAATTACATATAATGGATTCTTTTTAATGTAAACAAACAAAAGAAGAATTTTTTCATAGATCACCATTTATTAAAAATCTTATTTATTTTTATTTATTATAGAGATGATAATTTAAAAATGTTTCATCTTCAACGTATGGATCATGATTTTTATATGCAACGAGCTGAATGGAAGAGTAAACAAAATTTTAAAACAGATGATATTAAAAAAGGAATGGGCATTCAACATGTTTATAAAGGTGAACAAGCGGAAAAATTTTTTGCAGATGTTGTTGGAGAAATATCGGAAATTCCTGAACAATATCGTTCAAAAGCTCTATTCTAATTATTAACTTTTTCACTGTGATCCATTTAGAAAACATGATTAGGCTTAATTATTTGTTATTAATGCAATATTTTTTTCCTTCTCTCCTTTTTTACGGTCATATACTATTACTCTATGAATAATTCAATTTATATTTATATAATGAATATGTACAAACTTTTTGCTTTTATTAAAGTATGCTCTTTATTGAAGGTAAATTGTATGTTATAATAAAAATATCAGTTTAAATTTATTATTACATATCTATCATCAACTATTAAGATTTTTATCATTCTTCAAAGTTTCTTGGTTTATACCTAACATCGTATGAGAAGATCTTATGAAAGGTTGACTTGAGTTTACCGTTTGGAAAGATCGAATTGTATTTAGATTGCACCATCAACTTCAACAAACGTGAACATTTTGTTCGCTATTTATTAAAATTCAATAAAAGCACATATATTGCATAAGGAGAAAACGAATCTAGACATTTTGAAAACTTATTCTTTCGAAAATAAAATACTTATTCTCGCTAATACTTTTAATCTACTCTATATACTATGGTGAAGGTTAAATAGATCGATTCTATCGAGGAAGGTGACAACGATACATTGATATGAAGACAAAAAAAGCAAAAATGTCTGGTATCTAGCAACACAATATATCTGATCGAATGAAAAATAAGTACTACAACTCTAGTTTTAAAAACTTCACCAAAATTTAACATAATTATTTTATTTTGAAAATATTTCAGTTGTACTGTTGAAACAAAACGAAAAAAAATCATACATTTAATGTTTGGCTTCATTTTAATACGATTTTTGTTCATAATATAAAACAAGATCATATTATGTGTAGTTCTTATATATATACTCTACAAGGAATAAAAAATAAATTAAATTATATTCATTGAAAGCTAAAAGAAAAATCATAAATGAATTAATTGATTTTATTATTTTTGTAACAGTTTCATTCAATGAATTTGATTTTTTTGTCACAAAATCAGAATCATTTTCTTTCTAATTGAAAGTCATTTTAATGCATGATTTTGATATCAAATGTGTCATGTATCCAGATGAATTCTTTTTAAAACTATGATGAAAATGATTAATGATAATCCCTATATAGACAATGTGTAAGTACAGCAAGGGTATCGTTTACCATTTTTATTTTTATCAAAAGTCATTAATTTTGTCGTTTTATGTATTTGTCATTTCAAATGCATATAATATTCATGAACTTTGTAGAACCTCTTGAAAGCAACCTGTACAAACTACAGGAAAAAATCATGCAAAACTGTTTGCCCTAAGTCGGAAAATAATTTCATTGATATAAATCAAACAGTTGTTGTTAATCATACTTTTCAATGTATATTTTTGATGAAAGCTTGGTCTTTTATATGTGGTGATTTTTATGAAGTTCAATTATTTTGATGCAATGAAAAGTCGAAAATCATCAATAAAGTTCTCCTTATCATTCTTTCCAGTTTTATACTATATGAATGATCTTATCAATGATAAATCTTATACGATTTAAGTATAATGAAGATGTTTGAATAGTTGTTCGCCATGCACTTGTTCTCTAAGACACTTGTTCACAAAAATGCCTCGAACTAAATATATCGTAATCAAAAATGTTGTAAAAAATAATGTCTTCGAAAAACGTGAGATACTTTTCCAAATGAAAGAAACGTTTTCCATTTTGTTGAAATGGTAAATCTGAATTTGGGCGAAACTAGAAAATGTCGAAATAGTGACCAGGATGCAAACATTCTTCTTAAAACTTGAATGATTGAAGAAAGCAAAGAACAAGAAAATATATACACAAAAATAAAAAATTTTTTTAGATTAGTTCGTTTGCTCTACTTTTTATTGTTATTATTTTCGTATCATTTGAAATAAAATGTTATCTTTTAATTGAAAAAATGAACTCAAGATTACCTAGAAACGACATGCTGAGATCACTTTTATCCCGTCTACGTTTCATCAATTAATTATAGTTCATGTTTCACGATTTATAATATCCAAGACAATTCGCTTGTGGTCCAAAATTGGCAATATTATTTAATTTTCATATAGTTAATGACCAATTAATCTGTATTTAATTAATGACTACTTAATGTCTTCTATTTTGAGGCACAATCAAAGAGGTTTCAATGTTATAAATCATATCAAGCATGAATTGCAAATGATCCCCACTTATTGCATTTATAAAAGTTATATTCTGATACCTTCAAAAGTACCATATCAATAAAAGGAATCTATATGAGTCACAATTTCTTATTTTTCAATCCTATTGCGACGATATGGCCAGCCAGTAGCTCACACTATATTTTGAGCAAAAACGATATAGAAAAACACGTTCTTGTGCTTTCTTAGGCAAGAGTTATATCTTTAATTCTATAGCATGATACTTCTCATTGAAACAATCAAGACAAAAACATTATTATAGTCAGAAAAAAATATGTTTTTGTTTTCTTTACAGTTGCATAGTTCTCTTTCTTTCCCACTTATAGTATGGTCATATGGTTTGTGCCATAATTTTCCTTGTAAATTAAATACGCATTAACTATAGTCGTCCTGATTATCAAATTCAAATACTACATCTTTTGATATCATTTCATAGATCGTCTGAGGCATATATAATATGTTGATAGCTAGTCACATAAATCTATATCTTGTTTTCCTCCATTAGAAAAATGCTCAATGATAGCTATGACAAGGATGATTCCTGTAATAGCATCTGTATGAAATGGCGATCTCAACAGAAAGAGTCAGAGATAGTATTATGAAAAGAAAACAAAAACATTGGCATTTTTTTTTCTTCATTTTATTTCTCTGTGTAATATATGTGAAAGAAAAAAAAAACTTGAATGACTATTCACTTGGACGCAAAACAAAACCATCTATGTAATGAAATAAACACAAAAAAAAGAAAAACAAATGATTACATATACTGCAAAGCCCAATGAGTGCATTTGTTGATGATGAAAATACATGCAAATGAATTATTTTAAAGCTATTTTCTATGAAAAACGAATCACCATGAAAGAGTTAAATGAAGAGTAAGCGATATCATTCACTGACATTTATTAAGATGAAGATTTTTTTCTTAAGTCCTTGCGACCTTTTTCATACTATAAGTATAATGAAGTACACTCCAAATATTCAATAAAAAACTTATTATTTCCATATTTACTCGGTAAAGGATCGTCTAACATCATTTGAAACTGTTACAAATGATTTTTCTTCAAAATAACGTTCAATGCTTTCAAAACGGAGTTATGCAGAATATTTCGGTATATTTTGATACTAGTTTGTCATCTCTTCTCCTCCAAACTTTTTAAAATTTTTTCTGCACAGCGTTAACTTTTAGGTGCTTATTTTATAAATAAAGTAATAATAGAATGAAGAAAACAAGAACTTCTTCGTTTACGTCTGAAAAGTTTATAAATCATAACAAGCCTGTTTATTAGGTTGTCAACAAAGTTTTGGCATTTTTTCAAAGAAGTAAGCTTTGCAAAAACGCCAAAACTTTGTTGACAACCTAATATTTTTGAAATTTACATTGAAATTTTAATTATTAACGGAGCATCATTTTGTATGAAGTTCTTTTACAATCTATGTCGGTGGTATGACCATTATTAAACAGCAGATCTTTAAAAAGAAGAAAATATTTGAAAAAGAAAAATAAAGTCACACTTCTAGATATACCTCAAATAATTCCATAATCTTTTCTCTTCGATTATTCACAATAAAACAAACGATATAAGCTGTTTTGTAGAGCTATTCATACTCTATACAATAGTACGTAACTCAGCTTTAACTATTATGAATTAAGAAGAAAAAAAACTATAATGAAATAAATATGTGATTTTTTTGGAAAATATTTGGCCTATAATTTCTTACTGGCGCAGAATAAGCACCTAATCGTTTTATATTTCAGATAGATATACTTGACTTGACACACGCATCCTTTTTTTTCTCAGCATGATAATTCCACGAAGCGTGTTTCTGACCGTAGGTCATTTCTCTGTGGCATAATTTTTTTATTCTTTTCTCTTTTAAATTTCTTCATTTTTCTGTCTTGCGATGTACAATTGTCTATATGGGTATGAGATTGATTTTAATACTAAAAAACATTAATATCTACGAATTCATTAATTCTGTCAAGTCTAATATGACACTTGGATATTGTAAGAAAGTCAAGTTTTTACTTATCATATATTTCTAATATAGTGTAATCAACGCTACTCGAAGGTAATCAAATCGAACTGACATTAAATCACCGATTCTCAAAGTGGTTTGGTCGATTGAATGATACAATTGGTCTTGAATTGTAATTTAAATAGATTATTTAAAGTTTTGATATACGCATGATTATTGTTGAGTTATATAAATAACTAATTACAAATTAATGTAAAGTGCATAGAACATTATTTACTCATCAGATGATTTAGAGTTTTGCAAATTTTTGCACGCGATGATTCGTAGTATCACTAACATATAAATTCATATTCGAATCAAAATCTAAACTTCTTGGATTAGCCAATTGTGTGCTATTATTACCTGATCCCTTGCCACCAGCTATGGTGATACCTTGACTTCCACCGGTTGAACAAAACATTTGTATACGATGATTTTGAGAATCAGCAACGTAGATATTATTATACTGACCTACTCGTACATCTAATGGACAATTTAATAATGAGGAACTTTCACCACTTTGTCCTGATGTACCCAGAATAAATGTTCCACTGGATGGACCGGGTATCCATTTCATTATTGTATGTCCAGCACAATTTGTAATATACATCACATTATTTAATGTGTCATAGTAAATACCTTGTGGATTATTTAGTTGATTAGTAGTATTACCGACATTATTACCACCCGCAACAACTAAATACCAATAGACATAAACTTCACAATGCAGTAATGAAACGTAATGATATTATTTACTTGTTCCTGCTGTACCATTCGTTGAATTTATTGAAAATCTCATAACACGGTGATTCGATGCTTCAACTTGGTATAGATACTGAATTGATGAATCTAACCATATATTTTTTAATCCGTTAAATTGAGTTGTACTAGTGCCAGCTGTGCCTGTTCCTGCAATCGTGCTACCAACTGAAGCACCCACTGCGAATTTTTGAATTCGATAGTTATAATAATCAGGTATGTAAATATTTTGATTCATGTCAGGAAAAGCAAACTCAGGACCGTTAAATTGACTACTGGTATTACCTGCTGTACCATTACCAGCAATCGTCATTATAACAGCAGTATTTAATACCATTTTTTGAATACGGTGGTTTGAAAAATCTGCTATGTATAATATATCATTACTGTCAATGTAGATACCAAATGGACTATTTAACTGATTTGTACGTGAGCCCGCTGAACCGTTGCCAACTACAGTAATTCCAGTAGTATTTCATCGGAAAGTGCCTAGATTAAAAAAAACCACATATCATTTGTTTTATATAAGAAAATCTACAAATCACTTACATGGATCGACACTAGCTAAAATAGTAAAGTAAGAAAAATAAAAAGTTTTAGAACATATCATTATAAATATTCAATGATGTCAAAAAAATGAAGTATACAAATTTTATTTATTTTGATATGAAAAAATAGATATGAAATTTCCCGGAAGCTTTTTTCTACAAGACAACATTATTCTTTTCTTAAAGAGTGACCTATTATGAAGACGCAATCTTTTTCAGTGACAGATCAATATTGATTGAATAAAATTGCACTGGAGCAGAAGACACATGAAGATATTATTCATCTAACCGAGTGAAAAAAAATTGTTTAGCTAGAAAAAAAGAAAATTCGCTGAAAAGTAGCGCGATCAACATTAGAAGATATGTGCACAAGTAACTGCTTTAAATTAATATATGATAACATTCCGAACTTTTCTAGTCTAAGAACAAATGATTTCGAAATCAAGGCACATTATTTGTGTTCATATCTCTTATTCACATATTGGACTTATTGATCGTACAAAATAATAGATGCTAATACAAGAGATTGTATGCTGTTAGGATAGATAAATATAAGTTGCACTTATTTTTGCACATCTTTAATGGTAATGATCAAGATGACAATAATGATATTTTATTTTGATGTGAACAATTCCATTGTGGTAAGAGGTTGAGGACATGCATTTTAAAACGTACTTTTACTGATTTTAAGGAAGAAGAAAAGTGATAAGATGCGATGAAAAGGAAGTAATCTAAAGAAATAGTTTTTACTTTGATTACTTTGTAGTGTGCAATGAAATCAAAATCATTCGATTTCAGTAGAAGACACTTTGTTTCAAATGTAATGTATCGCTTCTAAGTTGATGAATACTTCAATGATAATATTTTTAAACAATCCTTTTCCTACTTCCACCATCGTAGTTATCTTCACTAAGTCGGAGAAACTGACTACTAGTTTTGTCCAATATTGGATAGATAACATTCTCAAGACAACTATTGGAAATCAAAAGTTCCTTCTTCTGTCTGATTATTGGGATGATCAACGTGATGAAATATTATACACCGACCTCAAGTATTTAAAACGTTTAAAAATTTCAAAGAAAACGACAGCGATGATTCAACGTTGTGACGTGTGCTACAATCGGCAATATAGGTATTCAGATCGAAAATTGTATCATCACGTACGATCATATGACTTGGATATTCATTTGGCGAAACAAAATAACATTATCAAACTAAAATCACTCGTTGATAATCAACTATCTTCTTCAAAATAACTATTTGATGATGCAGTACTCGTGGTACCAGTCTGATTATTCCACGACCAACTCGGGTGCTTTTTGAAAATGTAAAAGAAACATATTTCTCCTTCGACAACAATCACTGTCACTTACAAGGCTGTGAAGATCTGACTTCATTCATTAAAGGCGTGTATTGTGACGATGTATTATGTCTGAAACATTTTTTCGATAACCACCATTTTCATTGAATTTTGAGGCAGAACTGATTATATCGTCTTTTTCTTATTTTTTTCGAGAAGCGTTCTTTATTATATAAACAGTCTGTCTCATAAAACAAACAGAAAGCTACTACCAAAATTTATTCGTAAAAAAACCTATTGCGTGTACTGATCATCCTGTATCTTCCAAAGAAAAGATAAAACAATAAATGAAGATATACGACAGGAAAGGAAAGAAAAGCGTCACACGCATATGATTGAGAAGAAAAAAAGCCTATATGATCACATCTGATGAAGATCTAAATAAGTTATAACATCTCCTAGATCGAATTATGCATTTTCTTATTTCTGTTTATATTCGCTAAATCCTGGAGAAAAACACTTGCTACGACTCGAAGAGGAATTGATAGCTGATAGTATTTTAAAGTTTTCACCACCTCAGTATAGTCTATCAAATGGTATATGAATGATTGGAATCAAAATGTTACATCTAAATAGTGTTCTTCGTTAGTTAATAGATTTTTGTAATTTCATGAGAGAATTTTTCAAATCTGAAAATAATCCTGGGTATGAAATTGTGACAAGGCACATTTCACCAGTATTATTGAAAGCATTTTTATTTTATGTATTTTACTAGCTCTTTCTACAATCTTTAGCTATTTGCTACATAGTGAAAATTTGATATCATCAGCACTACGTAGTATTAATAATAATTACCTTAACTTTTATGGATTTTCTGTGAGAACGCCGAATAGAAATACAATAGAACTAAGAATGATTATCAATCAAATGGTCTTCATTAAAAACCTTTTACTTTTATGTACTTAAATCTGCATGACAGAAACTAATTATAGTGGAACAACTTTGTTTAGAATATGCTTTATTCAACTTCAGTTGCAAACCTTATGATTAGTTTCTTTTTTGGAAAACCATATTTATCTATTATTGCTATTTTACTTTCGCAAAAAGTCATTTTTTTCAATGATTTGAAACAACCAATTTCCGCTTAATGCTTTCGACGGTAAGTTTTAAGATATATCAAAATAGTTGAATTGATATACCGTGATTCAGTTTGCTCGTAAGCGATGACAAGGATTTGTTTCTTTTCTTCTTTGCATAAAGGTACGCATACAAATAATGATGGACTTGGTGCATGATACGAGTTTTAAATCAATATATTATCGAAAACAATCCTATCGATTACTCACATCATCTGATATTTATATAGTAAAATCAGTGATAATAGCTAATATCCACAAACGCCTCCATGATATTAATAATGTTTTTCATGAAACATTAATACATCGATGAATAACTGTTTTGTTTTAGGCATCTTATTTCACGTAAATTACATTTTTCGTACAACTAGTGTAGGAGTTTTTTCTTTTTTTAATGATATTTTGTTTAAATCAAAATACATTACTCATTTAATCACACACAACATGATGTAAGTCGTTCGATAAGATATAAATAGCAGTGCAATTGGATGTATACATGCATAAATATGGTATATTAGGGTAAAACTACTGTATTGATTTACTATTGTTGAGGGTCACTGGTAACTTTTTACAATCTATATCTATATTTCAGACTGAATTGTAATATTGGTGATAATCAATCCAATGTCTTTTCGTTCTGAAAAGAAAAGTAACCAAGACAATCCCGTCTTACCAATTTTATCTGTATTAAATGATGTAATGGGAAATCTGTGGTTACAACGCAAAATAGACAAAAGTGAAAGCGATCATCGGAAAGATCGTCATCGTCGCCATAATAGTAGCAGTTCTAGTGATAGTGGTAGTTCTAGTGACAGTAGTAGTTCTAGTGATAGTAGTAGTTCCAGTGACAATGACAGTGATGATACCGACAAATGTCATAAGAAAGATCGTGAAAAAGGTGCCAAAGGTAAACAGTCTCGTGATCGTCATCATCATCACCATCGTAGTGGCTCCAAAGATCACCATCGCAGTAGCTCCAAGGATTGCCATCGCAGTGGCTCCAAAGATCGCCGCCATAATGGCTCGAAGTATCGACATCATAACAGCTCCAAAGATCGTCATTGCAGTGGCTCTCGTAATCATGAAGATGATTGTCATGGAAAAAGGCGCGGGAAAGATCAATGTCACGGTCGTAGAAGAAAACATTCGAACGACCGTGAAAAGGATCATCATAGCTATGGCCATCATCATTGCTGATACAAACATGATTTGCAAAGAGCTTGTTATTATATAGAAGCTGCGAACTTTTTAATAAAATTATTCTATGATTCATAGTTCTATCGTACACAAGTTTTCAAGGTATAAGCGAAATGCTTTTTTTTCTGAATTCATCAATTTATTATGAAAGCAAGACTTTTAATTAATGTTGAAACAACTAGTCAGGAAAGCAAGCTCTTCATAGAACAAAGTATGATATATACGTTAATAAGCATAGCAACAAAAAATGGCAGAGTTTTGATCTTTTTAAAGTGTTTAAAGATTCAAATTATTTGCATTTTCCAGTTTTTTTACGCCTCTAAAGAGTTGATAGTCTTCTCAAAGAGATTTCGAAAATGCCCTCTATTATCTGCCTACGACGATAAACAGAAATTTTATCAATTAATTATACGATTATAATATTTAAGATTTACTTTGTAATCAAATTAAAAAAATAGACAAAGCTGTTAATTCCGATATTATCTTATGAGATAATCGTACACATCAGTCGAATTTGATTTGTAATCCATGATTCTTAGAAGAACTTTGCATTTAGAGAAGTGTTTAAAAAAAATGAACACACAATGATATTTCTTATGCCATTCATCCACTCGCATCTCTACAAGTTTTTTGCTTGTTCTCTTTTCATTTGACTTATTGAACGATAAAATGCGAGTTTTATCTCAATATTTAATTAGAATAGGATTGATGATAACATACAATCATACGATATAAGCAAGGTGCAATGTTATTCTTTATATGTACATAATGACTGCAAAACTTGACAGGCGAGAAAAACTTGATATAATATGACATCTTCGCTGTTCAAATAAAAAGATAACATCTAAAAGATTGATCTATAGGTAGTCAAAGCAAATATGTATTTAAGTCTAGTCGATACTGTCTTATGACTAGAACTAAAACGAATAACACTCATGGGTATAGTCTTATGATAACATAAGAAAGATAATGTTAAATAATTGATTTTTATATTATCTTTTCAAGAAAGTCTGTACGACCAATAAGCAACACTAAATATCAAGTAACAAAATATCATTCTAAACTATTTCTTGCTTAATACTTCAATCTCATCAGAGATGTCATTGGAATGTTCTTCACATGCCCTTATACTTTATTGACTCTCATTATGTTCAAAGCTACAAAACGCTGACATTACAATGTAACCAGTGTATTATTCTTGTGTAGAGGATAGACAATTCTTATCTTCAATTTGATAATCACTCCTTTTATCTTTAATATCAGAAAAGAAGTAAGCAAATCTGAATATATTGATTGAAGAAGGAATAAAGCTTTAGCGATGAATTTGTTTTTTATTGACAAAAGAGTTTAATAAAAGCAAATAACATTTTGTGTTCTTATTTTCTCGTACTAATCATCTATTGAAATATTTGTCAATTTCAATACATAGATATAACTTTTTTACTTACCTTACCGTATTAACTGTAAAAAAAAATGTAGAACAAATAGAAAAAATATCTTAGTAAGAAAAAGAGTGAAGTATTAAATGTCAACATCAAGGTGAGTCTATATATATATATACTAGTAAAAAAGAACAAAGTAGGTCATAAATAAATAGCAATTAAAAAACGAATGTTAAAACGTCTATCTTTTGTAATTCTTTACTTGATCATTGTTATTCTTGATCAACATCTCATTGTGACAGGTAGATTAAGATAACTAATTTTTACAATAGTAATTATATTTTTGTTAATTTTTTTGTCCAAGAATTACGATGTCGGTGTTTGATGAATGACGTCACTTGTTGGCCGAGTGCATTGAGTTGGCAAACTTTTAATAGATCAGTGAATGGACGATTAATTTCGGTTCGACCATCTAGTGCAATGTGTAGTGGAAGTCCACCAGATGCTGATACATGTAGTTATGCCTTGGCTCAATGGAATAATGCTACGTGGCGTGGTGATCAAGTTGGAGCTATGCAAAATTATAATTGGGAGAATAGTTCATGTTCAAATCATCTAGGTAATATTTCATGTACTCAAGGATCTGTTCCTCGATTAGCAGTAAATGCCATAACTGCTGAACATGTACAAGAAACAATACGTTTTTCAAGTGCAAACAATCTTCGATTAGTAATTAAAACTACCGGACATGATTATTTAGGACGATCAACAGCTGCTGATTCTCTACTTCTATGGCTTCATAATATGAAAAATATGACTTTAATAAAGCAATATATATTATGTACTGGTGATAGTGTATCAAATTCTGTTCGTCTTGGTGCTGGTATACAATGGGGTGAAGCATATACTTGGTTGGCATCTTACAATTTGACAGTAATCGGTGGAGCAGCAGGCACAGTAGGTGCTACAGGAGGCTTTTTGCAAGGAGGTGGTCATGGTCCATTGACACGTTGGAAAGGTATGGCTGCTGATCATGTTCTTGAGTTTGATGTTGTTACTGCTGATGGACAACGTCGAACAGTTAATGCCTGTCAAAATAAAGATTTGTTTTGGGCATTGCGTGGCGGAGGTGGAGGAAGTTTTGCTGTTGTACTTTCGGTACTCTTACGTACTTATCCGTCACCATCTATGACAAGTGGTCTTTCTATAATTTCTGCAGCAAACGAAACACGCTGTGCTCAGTTCATTCGAGATTTTATTCGATTTATACCTTCATTAGCCGATGCAGGTTGGGCTGGCTATTTTTATATGGTAGATACAAATATTACAATTGCATTTTTTGCACCAAATGAAAATTTTACTATAGTTAGTACGTTATTTGATCAACTAAGAAAAAATAATACAGATTTATATTTTGCTGCGCATAATATCTCGTCATTTCCATCTTTTTACGCTTACTTTGCGGAAATTATGTCCACATCAAGTTCTACCGGTGGTAATGTTCTACTCGGTTCTCGTCTCATTCCCGAAGCAATTATTCGTAATCAATCTGATCAAGTTGCTGATGTCTTCTTTCAAATCAGAGGACAAAGTAAAGATCAATCTATATTTATCGGACATTTAGTAGCTGGCGGACAAGTATCTAATTCATCGATTAATAATAGTGTTAGTCCAGCATGGCGTACAGCTCTTTTACATATGATCAGTGCACAAGGTTGGTCTGATGGAGCATCTGCTATTGAACAAGAACTTCTTGCTTCACGTCTTCGAGTTCGAGTTGAAATTCTTCAAACTGTGGCTGGTGGTGAACAATCAGGCTGTTATATGAATGAAGCCGATCCAAATGAACCGAACTGGCAACAAAAATTTTTCGGTACTCAAGCGATCTATGACCGATTAAAATCAATCAAAAAAACAATCGATCCAAATGATCTATTTATTTGTAAGAATTGTGTTGGTAGCGATGACTGGTCCGCCGATCTTAATTGTCGAAAAGTATCCAGTGCAGCTCGAATTCGGATTACAATTCTTCTTTACATATTAGTGAAAACATTTCTAGTATTATGATAAAATGTATGTATAAAAATAAGTAAAAATAAACATCAGATGTCTGGAAGTACAGTGCAGAACGTAGTATTGTATATATATATATATATTTGGAATTGGTCACTTGATTGTTAAATATAAAAAAAAATACTTCTATTGATCCATTGATTTCGACTTTAACTTCACTATTGTGCCGTGCACATTCATATCATAATCTATTCCCGTTAACAGATCGTAAACATGCAATAACTTAATTTTACTATGTGTAGTGGCCTTATGAGTGTATGATACAATGCATTTTCTTTGAGACTGTTTTGACTGAGATGTTTGTGGAATAAATAATGGAAAACGTCGAGCAATTAGACTTAGAGAAATATTCTTTTTTCAGCAGTGTTTCAACAGTAGTTGGTTTCTATGGTTTGTACTTTGGCAAAATAGATAATATGTATAGCAATAGATCAAAAGTATCATTAACAAAAAAATAGAGAAGCAAAAGGCATTTGTTAAAAGAGGCCATGAATGTATCAAAACAAGAAATGATTTACTTTTTCTGAATATGAGAAAAATACATTTCTATCTACACGTAGGTATTCCAATGTAAAGCAAAAAAATTCCTTGAAGTCAATTGAACTTATTCATGGAAAAAACTGAATGTGAATTACAATATAACCATGCATCCAACAATCAATTAGTAAGATCTAATAATATTACTTCATTTTTTATCATGTTCTTTTTTTTTACGCATTCTCTATACAATATGTTACACAAAAAGAAAAG
>JAJEKB010017974.1:123666-155801 GCA_022393335.1 Macrotrachela quadricornifera
TCAATTTGCAACCGACTGCATTCTATTTTGAAATGGGTAGTAATTATATAGATTTTTTTAATTATAAATCATGCGATATTTTTAGGTTATTTTGCTCATGTATCAACTTTAGAAGATATTCAAGAAAATGTTGAAGATTATATTCCAGTAACAGCACGTCCTATAGCAATGTATAATGATCATGTAACTGTATGGAGTAGTGTTTTTCTTGATGTTGAAAGAACATTACCAATAAAAACATATAAATGGTTTCCATTTAAATTTTCTGATTTATCTATATCAATGGATGAATTTAAAAATAAATCGAAAGTAAAAAAGAAATATATTTTATATAGAATAAAATAATGAATTAATTTTTATTCTTTAAAAGCCTGTTAATTTAATGATTTCAATTGCTCAACCTGTTCTTAATCCACCACAACAAGTAAATAAAAATAAAGAAAAAGAAAATAATTTATATTTAGTATTTTTTTTTTATTTAAATATAGTCACATGATGAAACAATTCTATTAGGAGCTGTTGGTGTTGATATTCCAGTTAAACTTTTACAAGAATTTTCACCAAAATATCGAGTATAGATTCCTTGTTTTCTTGTTTTCTTTTAAATTCTCATTTTTTTCTTAGCTCGGTGTTCATGCTTATGCATTTATGATTAATCATAATGGTTATCTCATGTTTCATCCTGATTTACGACCTGTGGTATATTATATCATAGAATTAAAATTAATATTATTTCTGTCCTTTTTTTTATAGTTAGGTCCATATCGTAAACAAAATTATCATTCAATTGACTTAGATATGGTAGAAATTCCAGATAATCTTATGAAATTTGTACATGTAAGTTTGTTTTTTTTGTAAATAATCTATTTATTATTAATGAAATTTTTATATATAGCCATTACCAGCAAGTAAAATTCAACAAGTAAAATTCGATTTTATATAAAATAAAAAAAAAATATTAAGAATTAATATATTTATAGATACGAAAAGATATGGTTTTATCAAATGAAAATCATCGGTCAGCAAGAGTAAAGAAACATTTAGATGATATGGTAAATTAAATAAAAGAATTTTTAACTTATAAAAAAAAATTTTTGTTTTTTTACATTAGAGACGAGTTGAACAAGTTGAACAAAAATATTACTATGCAACATTAGGTGATAAAGAATCAAATCCATTTAGGTTGTATACAATTGAATAATAGAAGAATTTTTAATTAATAAATAATATTGTGTTCTAGTTTGGGTATTGTTATACGTTCTCCTTATGGTGAATTTCTTGTTCGAACAACTGAACCTCATAAAGAAAAAGTTCAAATAGGTTGGTATAAACATGTCATCATTATTTAGAGACATTATTTAAATGATTTTTCAGTAATAGAAACATTCAATAAGCACTAAAAAAACATTTTTTCAACAGTTTTTTAGACAAATGTTTGAAGATTAAGTTTGATATATTTATTCAGAGTAGCGCATTCTAATATTAATGAACGTGTTTATTCGACTATAAAACTTGTCAAAACGATTTTTTCATATTAGCTTTTATGAAATTGGCGAGTCGTTATCGGATTGAATTTCCTGTGTTGATGGTCTTCTTTTATTTTCAAAAGGGAACAGGTTAAGTTACTCTAGATCTAATAAAAATAAAGATTTTGGTGTGGTTTGATATGATTTTTGATGTCTCTTATGATATATATTCAAAGACTTTTAATAGGCAGAAATAAACATCGGAACTCGAAGATGAGAATGAATGAGTTATTATGTTATATACACTATGGAATTCTTTGTTTTTTTTTTAACGCCTGAAGAGAATGACAAAGACAATGTCGTAATTATTTTACAAAAAGTCTTGAATCATCAAAAGAGTAATGCCGAATTACCATCTAAGATATCATCTATCGATTCATATGTTAAATAAAAATTAATTTCAATCAATTTTTATTGGCAAGAACTGAGACAAGTCTTACTGAAAAAATAAAAATGTACAATAAAGCACAAGATATATAAAACTAAAATCTTCTGCATGTAATCCTAAATATATTTAAGCATTATAGCAGAATAGATGTACCTAAATTAGGTCTTTTAAAAAAATAAGAAGAAAAAAAAATCTTTTATGATGCTCTATATAATTAAAATGTTTAGAAATAGTCTTAGCATGATCCTATTTTGATTAAAGCTTATAGCGACAGATTTTAATCCCAGTAATAATATGTTTCTTCATCTTACCTTTGTATTAATATTAATCTAAACAAAATCGATTAAATAAGTTTCTTTTTCTTTTAAGCTCTTCGTTTTATTCTTCAACGAAATGTGCGTATTGCTGATTGGATTTATTGTAATTCTACAGCTGAAGATGATATTGGTGATACAGAAGAATCATTTCGCGGTTATTTAAAAGAAAAAATAGATACTAAAAACATTAGTTCATGTATATACATATATTTGAATTTATTCTATTGAAAATTTTCAATCATTAATTAATTCCTTTTAGGTCCATATGAAGCAAGTAAACAATTAATATATATGATGATTGAAGAATTATATATAATGAGTAAATTTGAAAATTGGACAAAAACTGGTATAACTGGTCGTGAACATCCAAAACCATTAGATGAATCTGCTTATCTTAAATTTAAAGAATATGAACATCAAAATCATTTACATTGGATGTTTTTAGGAACACGTTCAGGTATAACTGCTTATTGGAAATTATATCATTCTGCTAATGAAGAACATATACGGTAAAATCAAAAAAAAAGAAAAAATTCAAATAGAAGTTTTCTTTTTATTAGACAATTTGGTGATACAAATCCAAATTCAATTGAATCAAGTTATTATGAACGAACAATAAATGCAACATATTTTTATAATGCTGATCATATTCATGGTGACCATTATATTTATTCACTTTTTTATGGAATATCAAATATGTCTGGAACACATTCACGTATGTATTAGAATATTGAGGTTTTTCAAATTCTTTTTTGGAAAAAAAATTTTATCTGTAGAAATGAGTTTTGAAAATCATACAAATACAACAGGTATTTTATTCTATTCGTTGTATTTAGTCTATACGTTTTCATTTTTGTTTTTCATTAGAAAACGAAATATTTTATTGTATTTTGTTTTTGTTTTTTTTATTATAGAAGGAAATAGTGGACCATCGTCACAGATGTATTTAGTTATAACAACAGCTATATGGATGAATAAAACAACAAAACAACAAAATAATAATCAAAATATGCCATTTGGAGTTTTAGGAATTATGTCACCATATAAAATAGTTCGTTCAGCACATTTTTCAGATCTTTGTGTATTTATTTAAAATTTTTAAATATGTTATTTATTTATGAGAGTATGTTTTTATTTTAGGCTAAATTAGATACAGGTATATGTTATATTATTGATGAAAATGGATATATTATGTTTATTAGTCAACAAGATGGAATCGATCGAACAGTATATTTAAAAATAAAAAAAAATTTATTTTTTATTAATATATTTTAGGATGATATTGGCATGTTTATTGGTGAATTTGAAGGAGCAATTATGCATGATCTTATTGCGAAAAAAATTTTTTCAGAGTAAGTTTAACTCATTGTAATATGTGTGTTATAAAGAATAGATAAATGCAATGATTCTATGAAGAATAACTTTTGATTGCATGAGTTAGTTTGTCCTGAATCAACAATAAAAGTGTGAAGTCGATAGTAAAGTTGGCTATGAGCTGAAGCAAGATGTAAAATGCATTCGATCAGAAATTGTTCTTTTAACTTTTCTCACTTATATCGTATATCTTAAAATCAAAGATGCGTAGCTTCAATCTTAATAAAAACGATCCACTTCAATTTATGCATTTCTGTTCAAAATGATGAAAAGATTCATGTGACGATGTAGAGCTTTTGACAAGGAATCATTCAATAGTTAATAATACTGTCACGAACGTAGTAGGTTATTTTTAAAGAATATTGTAAAAATTCTTGAATTGACATAGGATTCAATACTATTAGCAGAAACGAAGCATTATCAATGGCTATGTGTATCTTTGAGAGGTAGGAATGAGATAGTAATTGATCCAAGCACATCGATTATATTTTAAAACGGGATATTCGAATGATACTTCTAGTTTTAAATTATTTTATATTTTTTTTAGAGTGAAAATGGTCGATTTCCAAGGTGTTTGTTTACGACGTCATTTACGATTTGAAAGAAGTTCTGGTCATATTTTTCGTGGTGTATGTTTTATCAATATATTTTTGTTTTTATTTATTTCTTTTCTCTTTAGATCCTTCAATCAATTTTAATTATGATTACAAATATAATTAACCATATAGCATTGTTAGCAAAAAAAATATTTTTTTTAAAGATTATTCTATGTACTTTTTTTATATTTATATTTTTAGAATTGTTATTCGTGATATAATCTTATTTTCTCAATGGTCTTATGCAATAAAAAAACCTAATAATATCAATCAAAATTCAACAATTAATGTAACATCTCCACCAAAAACATCTGTTCGAGAAAGTCTTAGTAATATTTTATTAACACATATTGATTTTCGCCGTCCAATATTAGATCATAAATTATTAAATTTAACAAAAGATGATGAAACTATTGATAAAGTACCTGAATCATGTATTGAAGAATTTAATTTATATGTATCAACATGGAAAGGATGGCAAGGACCATTACCATCTAAAAATAATAAAATAACATGGGAACAAGTTGAACGTGAAAATACTTTACATGGAACTGTTAGTTGTACACATATTAGTAAAGAATCAACAGAAACTTTTGAAGATTTATATGAAAATGAAACGAATAGTTCAACGACATCATCACCAATATTTATTGCTGAATCATATAGGTATTATTATAAATAATAAAAACAAATTGAATCTTTTAAAAATTTATTTATTTTTTTTAGTTATTCAATATCAAAAATTCCAAAAAGTAATTTAATGTTAATATATGCAAATCATTCAAAAGATGTATCATTATTATGTCCGAAATTAATTATAAAACGTAAACCAGTTGAATTTACTGATGAAGAATGGTGTACACGTTTGAAAACAACATCATATCGTGAACGACCACATAAATGTTTTTTTGTACATGATGGAGAAAAAAAACCTTTATTTACAAAATGTTCAACTATTCGATTAACTTGTCAATATCGATTTATTATATTTATTGTAATTTTTTTTCAAATGTTTATATTATAAGAAAAGAAAAAAGAAAACCCAAAAAAAAAATATGTTCGTTGTTAGTAATTTATCCCTGATAAACCGGTTATTGTATACCTATGTGATTTGTTTTGTTGGTTGTTTTCTTGCTTGATAAACTTTTTTTCCTTTTGATAGTTTTAATGGATATAATCTTAAAACAAAATTTTCGCAAAAGTTTTTACATAAAGAAAAATAAAAATTCTTTGATTAAATAGAAATTTTATAAAACAAAATTAAAGAAGATTAATCTATGGCCAATTAATACAAGATTTTCATGGTCAACAGAAGATAATTATATGTGAAATTTATGAATTAAAATTGCAATTTTCTGCACTTAATAAATATGAATTCATAAGATTTGCTTTTCAAATAATGATACGTAGAAAAGAGAGATTATAATCATATATATTTGTAGAATAAATATTACTTTACAAATTGATATATCAACAAAAGTATCTACTTTTAATTTTTAAATTGTAAAATATATTGAAACAAAGATTATAGGAAGAGGTATAGTTGATATAACATATTTTTTTAGTCTCAGTCCCATTCTTAGCAGGACCAAACTTAGAATTACAAATAAATTCCGATCGGAACTGAAGCTACAACCGGAAGAAAAAAAATCGGAGTCGTAGTTTCCGAAATCAAGCACGCAACTATGGTACTAATTTATATATTAATAATAAAATCAAGAAGCATAATACAGTTGTATTGTTTATTGATGTGAATGATGATAAGTGGCCATAAAGGAAGCACATTATATAAGGAAAAATCATTGTTATTCAAAGTTTCGCAATCTCTAATTGCATCTATTCTATCTTCAATGTCATGTGAATAACAGGAAAAAGAATGGAAATGTTATTTATTTTTTAGTAATAACATTCCACTGTTATTTATATTTGTTTATATCATAGTTTATTACAAAATATTTCAAGTCTAAATACGATGAAATTTTATTGAATATCACAAAATTGGTTCACTGTATTATTAATATATAGAGCACGATGAATAATAAACATATCAGTTGAATAGAACAAACGAAAACTATTGAACTATAGTAGTCATAAAGTCAATACCGTTATTATTCGTAATAGTAATCAGATAATTAATGCAGTAAAGACAAAAAATATCCTAAAGATTTCACAAGATAATAAAATATTTGCTAATATTCTATACATTACAATAATGAGTAGTTTCAAGTGTTCACAACGAAATAAAATTAAAGAAAACACTCATTCAATAAAACATTGAAGAAGTTAATTGTGTAATTATATTCTTCATGTTCTATAGTCAATCACGAAAGTGAGTAGAGATGTAAACCAATCAACTTATCTTTTACAAATAAGTTCAGAAATGGATTAGAAATCTTTGTGAAATTTTTTTAATGTACCTTATTCAAATAAACTATTTGTTAATATGTACAGTTCAATTGATTGACTACGACGGAGATAATTATTTAGAAAAAACGTACAAATTCAATGATAACTGAAGTTTGTTATAGACATAGCTCATATATAATACGTTACGATAGTGCTTTTCTTTCTAAATTACAAAGACCATTTGATTTTCACAATCACTACGAACGTTTAAGTTCTAAAAGCAAATTATTTTAATCTTTTTGTTTTGTTTCATATAGCAACTATACGTAGATCTCTAATCGTGAACATCCGAAGTTGACTTATATTATTTTAAGTCTATGCATTTTATCTTATTAATAATTATCGTCTACTTCACAAAATAATCTAAATATATACAATTGTCAATAGACAACTTTAATATAAAATACCATTATATAATTGCAGGTTTGAACATACAAAAATAGTTTTCTTTTTTATGATTTCTTTATATTTCTCTTTCTTAAAGTACATTCATTGTCTTGAAAATAACTACAATCAGCAGTAATTTTACATTAGCATTATTATTATATCTAAACATTTGTCTATAATTTAGCTTGATATGTCACATCTATTTCTTATATATACATTAATTGTGTCGTTGTATTTTATTGCCACATTTTCGGCATGATTTTAATAAAGCAGGTAAAAGATAGCATTCAGAAAAAAAAGCAAATAGATAAATTATAGGGGTTGTTGTTTTATCATTCATATTAAATTCGATATTTCATATGTTTTGTTGACGTAATATTCTTTTTTTGCTTTTACATGCAAAATGAAGAGACCAAATATGTAAAATAACAAAAAAAAAAATGAGATAATAAAGACATAAGTAATAATAATAATAGCACAAATGTTTTCTTTTCTTTAAACGGTGATCAAAATACAAAGAAAAAAAAAAAGAAGAAATAAGAGAGCGAGAGAGCGAGAGAGCGAAAATGAGAGAAACATTGGATAAAGAATGTCCTTGTTTTATTTTTATTTTTGTTAATGAGTATATATTAATTTAAAAATTGTTATTCTACTTGGATTTGGTTTTTTCGCTAATAATTGCAGCCAAATCAAGATCTGATTTGCATGTTGCTTGTAAATAACTACGAACACCTTGAAGAGCATTTCTTAAAGCATCTTTGCTTGATGCACATAACATTTTACGTTTAATTGATGCTGTATCTGGTGCCCTAAATAATAAATTTAATAAATAAAATAATTAATAACAAAAAAAATTTTATTACCATGAAATAAAATATATTTCTTCACGTGATCCTTCACTTGTGTCATAAAATATATCAATTACAACATATCGTACATCATTTTCTGGTAAATGTTCAAGCATTTCAGCCCATTTTTTATCTAAAAAAAATTTTTTTTATTGTGAAAATAAAAAATTTTTGATTGTTTTCTTCTTACTTTTTTCACTTGTTGGTGCATTATTTGCGACTTTATTAACACCTTCTTTGAGCACAACTATTTTTGATATATCATCGCTGAAACCAAGTACAAGATAATTAGTAGTCTTTTTTATTTTAAATTCATGAAATTTTTCAAGAACTGAGTTATCAACTTTAACACCAGATGCCTATTTAAATATATATAAATAAAAACAAACTAATAAATAAATGTTTCAAAAAATAAATAAATATATATATATATATAGAAATTATTTGCCTAACTAAAAGGGCAATTGGTAATTTCACTTCATTCAAAACTATCTAAATTTTTATTATTTTAATTTAGTTTTTATTCACCCACCACGTTATGCTAAAAATGTTTCTTAGTATAAAGAGTTTATATATTTTTTTAAAAAAAAAATCTCACACGTGCTTCTTACCATTATAATCTACGTAGTTTGTGTGTTTATATTAGTCGGAGAGAGAGAAAAAGAAGAAGAAAGTGGAACTGTACAATTGATGATAGTGCGCTATTTTGGATCGTCTCTATTTTCTATTTCTCTACTCTATTTTTTTCTTCTTTTTCTTTTATTTCCTTCGTAGTATACATACCAAAACAACTCCATATACAGTGTTGATGCTATTCTATTTGCATGTATGAATCATGAAAGCGTAAGAATATGATCGAGCATCTTCCTTGTCTCATCTTTCCCGTTCTAGTATAAGGCAAACTATAATTATCATCCGTCATCAATAACGGGCGTATTTCTTGCAGACACTGCATATATCATCCATGGGTGCCTTCTTTCTCTATTTCTCTTTTTCTCTCTTTTGTTTAGACAGACATACACACAAAATGAGAAAAACTGTTGGAAATATAGAAAAAAAAAGATAGGGTCACTTACCGATCCAGACATGATGTATACAGTGTTGATTCTTAAGAGCAAATGTTGATATGGGTAAAAACTGGAGAACAAAGATGGACGCTTGTTCACACTGATCAAAAATAAATAAACAAATATTAATGAAATAAGACAATAATTATAAACGCAAAACAACAAAAAAAAATATAAAGACGTAATTCTTTAAGTTTTATTTTCTATCTATGAGTTAAATTATACAATCGTAGTACGAATTGAGAAAGTATGTTTATTACTCAATATTTACTATTTTCAGTCATTATATATGTATAGAAAAGAACCGTGCCTACGCAGACGTTAAGTTGATTCGGTCATTTAAATGACCATATAAGGAAAGACATGAATCAGACGAAAGAAAGAAAAGAACGAATCAATAAAACAGATGTTTTTTTTTTTAACAAATGACGATATTCAATGACAATTTTTTTCTACTAAATATGGTTATACTGACTAATTATTATTTCAAAAATAGAATAAGAATTAAATTTATTAACAATTATATTAAAATCAAAACATATATATGTCTTCTGTTCTCGTATATTAATTGGTTTGAATTTAACCAGTCATACATTGATTAGTCACACTAGCAAAATATTGAACCTTCATTGTCATTCGTTCGTCAATAAAATAATTAAAATTTGTATCGAAGAAAAAACATGATTAATCATAATATAATCAAATTCAAAAGAAAACCTTCTAGAGATGAGATAAATATATTCAAGTCTTATAATTATTTTTATAGAACAAATATAATGACTCAACTAAATATATTTAATTCTGATTTTGATAGAAATCATTGTTGTTGTTTTTCATAAAGAAATATTAATCATGAAATACATAAATGAATAAGAAACTATATTAAACACTAATGAGATAAATATTCTAGTTTCTTATCATTATAATCAACTGCTGGCTGTAAGTGCAAATGCATTTCATGATGCTGTCATATCATGATATATAATAACATTATTATATACTTCTGTTTATCAGAAAATATGATGAATTAGTTGATTCTTTAAAAAAAAATCCTAATTATGAATTTAAACTATTTAATAGAAAAATTTTTATATTTCACTCTTTTTCTTTTGATAATAAAAAATTCATATTATTTATCGTATTTAATCGAGAAGAAGAAAAAAAAATTCAATATTTTTCACCACAGGTTGTCACATCATTTTCTTTTGAGAAATAAAATAAAATATACATTGAAGAACAATGTATCGACATCGACCAATATGTAATGGTATGCATGTTCCTTATCGTCATCATGGAATAAATGTCTGTTCACCATATGAAATGTTAGATCCATTACCTATTCCCGATATGAATGCTTATGCTCCACCATGTCATTATGATTATCCTTGTAGACGAACAATTCCATATATTGATTATCCATATTGTGATTACGTTCCACGTGTTCTTCCGCGTCCACCAATTGTTCAAACGAATTTTCATAATGATGTTTGTTATTATGTTGATGATCCATATGAAGAATATGATGATGAATATGGAAATCCTTATAGATTATCTCGATCAAAAGTTCAACTTGTGGATTTAGCTCCAAAAAATAAACCTCGAAGAAATAATAATCGTATGGTTGTATCAACATTTCAACCAAGAGAAAGACAAGCACAAGAACGTGTTATTATACCTCGTTCAACTGTTGTAAGAAATACTGCAATGCCGTCATATGATAAACGAAGACGTATGAGATTAATGCCATTATATCATTCAGCTGAACCACAATATACAGTACCACATCGACGTCGATCTGTTGTTAAAGAAATAATTCCAGTTGCAACTATAGCAAATTCACATTCAAATAAACAAACTATTAGAGTTCGTTCACTTTCACCATTGTAATAATTAAAAGAAAATTCTTTTAACTAAATATTTTTTTATTAAATTACATTTCAAATTTTACTTTTGTCTTTATAGTTAATCAATCTAATAAGCGAATAGTAGAGAATGACAAGATACTTGTTTTCTCTATATTTCGAAAGATTTATTTGTCACTTTTAAAAACATTATCATACGAAATATGAAATAATATAGATTGGATAGGAATCCATTTCTTGTTCTTTTTTTTCTAAATAGTAATTTGTAAAATGATATTGTGTGGATCTTCGCTACAATCTTACTAATAGCAAGTTAATTAGAATGTGTAGCTTAGAAACAGGCGTAGAGTATAAATACGATGTGCATACCAAAGACAATACAGAAGATTTAGATAGATGTCTATAAACCAGATGTGCATGGACGGTTACATCTAAATATATAGCGATGTCAGTTCTCCCCTATAGTAATTTACAAATTAAGCAGTCAGAGTATTCATCTGACTAGTAGTATATTTCAACAGTAGGATTCGGTCGGATTTAAGAATAGAATCCGACTATTGAATCAACTCTTCTGAATGTATATATGTGCATATGTGATGATGATATTTTTTTAAAGAGATATTTGTTAAATTTCATACGAATACACTTTTTAATACTCATCTACTAACGTCATCTGTTATTGTCAAGGAAATTTGATTGATTTTGACCAATCACATTAATAAAATTCTTCATTCTCAGATTTTGAAAAGAAAAAAATCCAATTTTTCACTTTTATATTAATTAAATACTTTTTTTTCTTTTAAATGAGTAATTTTTTAAAATCAATTCAACCAATACTTAATGAAATAGTTTATGATTTAACTGGTGTAGCAGTAAGATATTTTCAAATAAAAAAAAAGAAAATTCTTATATTTAATTATTCATTTATTTAGCTTAATGATAGATTTAATCCGTATAAAAAATTATTTGAAGACTCAATTATATATCGATCAAATATAAATGTTGAAAAAATCAAAGTTGATAAAAATATTCAAGGGTATTAATAATATACCTTTTCATTTTCTATTTTCTATTTTCTATTTTATTCATTATTAGATTAAAAGAAAAATTTATAATTCATGCACAAGATAAAAAAGCGGATTTATTAGAATATCTTATTAAACATTTTAATAATAGACCTTTATTAAATCATTCACCAGATGTAAATCATTTGATTAATAAATATTTAAAAATTTCATTTTAATAATTTTCTTATTTAGAGTGAATTTCATCAAGCATGTTTACAATTGGTTATATCATTAGCTCAAAAACCATTAGAAGTTAAACTTGATGATTTTTCACATCTTGTACATGAACAAACTGGTGAATAGATAAAGATTCTCTTGTTTTGATTTTTTTTATTATAAAATTTATGTTTATATTTTATAGAAGAAGCGAATTTTAATTGGCCTGCATATTTACTTGGTGATGAATATGAACAATCGAAAATTTATCATGACATAAATGATAATAGTATAAATGATGATGATGATGAAATTGATTCAACAATTATCCAAAATGATAATAATGAAGAAATTGAAATTGAATTAAAATCAATTGATGATATAGAACAACAGAATCAGTAAAGAAATATATTTACATTTACATATTTATATTTAAATTGAAATATAGTTCATTACTTGATCGAGAAATCCTTACATCATATTGGCATCGAACATTATCTGATGATGTTTCTCCATCACTTCGTGATTTTGGTCTTTTTTGGTAAATAGAAAATATCTGTTCGACTTGTTTTTTTTTTAAAATATTTATTCATTTAGGGATCAAACAATGATAAAAACAACTCATTTAGCATATCGAGTTAATTCTCAAACATTATCTGAATATATTCTTATACGAGAAACTCTTTGGTAAAATAAATATATCGTTTAAAGTTTGTTATAATTATTATTATTATTTTAGGCTTTTAATGAATTTAACAAAATTGCATGTTTATTTTATTGATGAAAATAATCAAGTTCATATAGCTGATTTTGTTCGTCTTTGTGATGTTACTCCAGTATGATGAAAAAAATAAAAATAAAAATCAAGTATTTCTTTTTTTTATAGGTTGCTATTCAAGAATGTTTAGAAAAATTTACATTACTTTCTAATCAATTACGATTAGCAAATAAATTTTTAAAAGAAATTAATTATTCTTGTCGAACATTATCATCATTTGCACAAGCACTTCAAGATGAAATGAATTTAATTCATTTTCAACTTGCTGATATTGAAAGACGTTGTCTCAAACAAAGTTAGTTTTTCTTATAGAAGAAACAGTAAATAAAGATACATTAGAATTCTATGAAAAATCTTATACTGTCTGGAAGATATTTTAGTTTGATAGAAAACGAGTTTATCATGGCTAAGATACTCTTTTAGAAACACCAGTAAAACTGAGTTCTGTAAATTGATGATTATATCATGCTTTTCTTTGCATCTAACGAAAAGTTGATTAAAGATGCCTTTTTGTATTCTTAGTTCAAAATGAAATATTCTTAAATAATTTATCTCTTATTTTTTTTAGCTCAAACATATACAATTTTATCATTTTATCAAGAATTAGAATCTCTTGGAATAATTTGTAAAGGAAAATGTATTGAACGTATATCTGATCAAATATCATTTTATGATAATAAATTAAATTGTGATATAACACTTGAACTTATTCATATTTTATATAAAAATCTTCTTATATCAGAAATGATTAATAATTCAATTTTTTTTGTAAGATTATTTTTTGTTTAATTAAATATTATTTTATAGAAAATCTTTTTTTAGAATTTTTTCTTAACACTTTTTATATCAAGTTGTCGAATATATTTAGAAATAATTGAAAAATGGCTTGTGAATGGAACTATTGATGATCCTTTTGATGAATTTTTTATTAAACGGTAAACATATATTATGAGTAAAATTTTAAAATAGAAACATATTGAATGAAATTATGTCGATTTCTGTATTGAGCATATGATATGGATTACTAACATGGTCATAGAGATAGATTATGGTTAGACCGCTTAATCAATTTTATTTCCCCATTTACTAAAAAAGATAGGTAACAGTACGTAGAATGAATTTGTAAAATGTTAGCTCACAAAAATATTTCTTTGTTGGAAAGAGCAATTTTGTATAGAAAACATCTTAGACTTGTTTTCCTTGAATAAACCAGCAAAAGTATGAATCTTTTTGTAAGTTTTCTCTACTAAAAATGTATAAGAACAACCTTTTTTTTTGATCATGGTTTCAGTCCATTTTCTGTACATCTTTACTCAATAAGTGGAAATTTGAGTTCAAATGGAAAAGATATTCTTTCTCAACAGTAGACATGTACTAGTCACAATCCTAACTCATCAAATGGATACACATTTTGTATTCTTATACCAATATTTGCTGACTTTTGCTCTATGCCTACTAATTCTTACTTTTGCTGGCACATGTCACATCTAGTTTTTAACTGATAAACTCATATCCAGTTAATCAAACAAGCGGAATCAGAAGAAAAGATGTATGGGTCATTCTAGACTTTACCGGCTTTTCTACTAAGTTTAGATCTAATTTTTGCAAGTGTTGCAATTAAAAGATTATTCAGATATATTAAAACAACATTTTTAAAAAAAACTCGATGCGTTCAAAAATTTTGCAATATCAGCGCCTTATTTTCAGTATTTTTTTTCAAATCCACAAAATATGATAGATTACTAAAAGAATTTTCATCATTGTGATTACTAGTTTGTCAGTATTTAGACATGTAAACATAGATTTTACTTTTCCTTTCTTTTATTTCAGAAAATTGGATGTATCTGTTGAGTCAATTGATTTTTGGCAGTTATCATATACTGAACAAGTAGAAAATGCATCGTATGTTTATTAAATAAAACTAAAATAAATTTAAAATATTATTTTAAATTTATAGATTAATACCAAAATGGTTAGCTTGTATAGTTCCATCACTTATAAAAGCTGGCAAATGTGCTGAAATACTCAAATCAAATGGTGTTTTAATAAGTAAAAATAAAAATATATTTAATTATTTGTTTTTTTTTTTATATTTCTATTTTCATTAAGATAATGAAGATGATCAATCATTTGAAGAAGAATTTTCAAAAAATCTTCAAGAAAATCTTAAATTAAAAAAATTTTCTTGGAATTCTTTAAGTTATTTACATAATTCTGAACAAAATGATAATAATAATAATTCTACAAAATCTTTATCTAATCCATTTATTTCTCTAAATTTATCAAATGATAACATTAATAATGAAAAAAATTCTTTTCTAACATTAGCATTTAATCAAATGCAAATACCAAAAACAAATTTACTTGAAATAAATCGGTAAATTATTTTTATTTTAATAAATAAATGGCAGATATTTGCATTTCATTATGAAATTTAAAAGTCTACCATTTATTATGAATCATCCAATATGTATATATAAATCATTGTTTCTTTTAGTAATCAATTATCACTTTCATTAAATAGAAATCAATTGACAAATATTGAATATATTCTAGAAAATTTTAGTAAAAACTTTATATTTATTAAATGTAATAAATTAATTAATCAATTAACAAATGATATATTTAATCGATTAAATTATTTATTACATATTAAATATTTAAGAGATTTTTTTCTTTTTGAAAATGGTTCATTTATGCATCAATTTACTTTACGTTTATATACAAAATTATCACAAACAATTAATGAATATTTAGATGCATTTACAGTACTTGTTTCATTTGATAGTACACTTACAATGTTTGGTTTAGAAAAATCAAAATATCCATTAAATGTTATTTTTCAATCACCAAATGAATTATCAATAACACAAAAATATATGATACAAAATGTTCAATTAAAATATGATTTACCAAAAGAATTATTTATTATTATTAAACCTGAACATATGGATATTTATCAAAAATGTTTTGCATTTGTTTTACAAGTTAAACAAGCTAAATATGTTCTTGATCAATTAGTTTTTAGTGGTATGAATAAATATATTAATCTTATCATTTAGTGTAGTTATCTTTAATATTTAAGAAATTTTTTGAAGGATTTTATTGTGAAAGAAAAATAAGTGATTCCAAATGAGTATCGTTATTCACAAGAACTGCTTAGACTTGTTGTAACCCGGTTTGGATTATGAAAATAATAGCTTTTCATAAAGTTTGACTAAACGCTTTCAGCATTAACGAACTCGAACATATAGATAGTCTATCAGAATTTGTGAGTTTGATTTTGTTTTGTGAGAGGGAACCTATCTGTGATGATTTAAGTAAATTTTATAGGATTCTACTATTACCTTCAAATAGATCTTTGCCATAGAATAAATTAAATTCAAAAATTCTGACAAAGCACATATAGATTCAAATTTGAACTTAATAACCAATGATTAAGTCATCATTCAAAGTTTAATTTAAAACCAATGTAAATGTTCATATGCATCTTTCTTATTGAACCGAAAAGGAACGATATATTCATCATTACTTCCTTTTGATAAATACTATCGTTCACTAATAAGAGTTTTCTGGCAGTAAAATATATCTGCATCAATTTCAATGAATCAGATAAAACTTAATCTCCTGTGTAAATTATGAGTATCATTGAAGATCATTATTGAACTGATAAAATCTTTTCTGAAAATATTGTTATATGAATTTACTTGTGAATAGGCAATCGAACAATTTTAAAACGAGACAACAAAATGCTTTTTAATATTTGGTAATGGCTTTAAATTTACTTAATTCTATGAATCTCCTAATATGTAGTTTTGTGAAATACACTCTGAAGGAACAATTGAAATATAGCAGTAGATATTAAGATTCCCTTCTTCATACATACAAGGGATGTAAACACGAATTAATTTGAAATATCTATTCTTTCATCTTCTTTAACACTTACTATATGATGCTTAACATTTTCATCATCGACATATATTAGCAGAAGATAGTAATTCATCAAACAAAATATTTGTTCGTAAATTCTTTCATTTATAATATGAATAACTCTATCATATTTCGTATTTTAATTCTGTATTTGTTCTCTTCTTGCTTGTCGCATCATCAATAATTTAGTTGAGATATCTATCAAATATGAATTACGAACCCAATTTTGAAAAATTATACATATTATTGGTATCTTTCGAATTTTATTTTTATATAAAATTGACACTTAAAATGATTATACAGATCAGACAGTTAAATTCTTGAGAGAAAATAATTTTAAAGTAAATAATAATTTTCTTATTTATTGCAATAAAACTATCTTTATATAATGTTTCACTTTGCTTTTATTTTTTAAAAGAGTTTCGTGTTAAAACTCGTCTTCGTAATCGACATTTATATCCTCAACAATCATATCATCTTCATCATGAAATGTTTCTATTACGTGCTCGTCTTCTTCATGCTGTTAATGCTGTTAATAATTTTGTTCTTATAACTGTATGTATTTAAAATTGAAATAAAAATAAAAAAAATTATTTTTATATTTTAGTTTCATACAGCCGGTGAAGAATTTCTTGTAAAACATTCAAATAAATCAATTGATATTGAATCTATGATAAATTTTCATGAAAAATTTCTTACAGCTCTTTCAATTGGTAGTCTTTTACAACCAAAACAACAAGCAATACGTGATCAGTTAATAAAATTATTTGAAATTGTTACTATATTTGCACGTCGATGGCAATTAGGTTTTGATTCAATTAAAATCGAACATATTATTAAATTAAAAACAGAATTTAATCATACAAAACAATTTATTTCAACTGTTCTTAAACCATTTTTACCTCGAATGATTGATTCACCATTGCGTGCACTTGCTTGTGCTCTTCAAGATGATTTCTATTCAAATGTTTAATTCATTTTTTATTGTATGTCAGATTAAATTTTTTTAATAGAAAAAAGGTCTAATAAATGGTAATATATATTCATATTGATATTGAATGAATGAGGTTTATTTTTTTCATCTATATAAATTAATGTTAATGATACTTTAACAAAAGATCAATTTATATATTTTAAAAGCCTTACAATGAAAATTCATGAACTGGTAATTAAAGAGATGGATCGTATTCAATTCAAATAAAAATGACTTTTTGATGGTCTCTTCTTGAAAAGTGCACATGTATTTGTTGAAAAATATTCAAAAAGTAGATTTGGAGAAATATATGTTAATACAGTTTGTTTTTTTAAATAAAAATTATTTTAGTATGAAATCTTTTCTATTCGAATACATGATTCAAGAATCAACTCAATTTGATTGTCTCATCATATCAAAAGGACCTCGTTGAATATAAGTCGAAACTGCCACCTCTTCTCGTTCAATTTCAATAAACTGGAAAGATAGAACATGAAATTCTGCACGTTTCTGTATATTTATTTTGTTTTTAATTAAATGCAAAAAAACTTTTTTGAGGGTAAATAGTTGGGAGTATATATTATCTTTGGATATTTTTCATAATAACTATGATAATCATAATTTTTTCTTTTATAAACCTAGTATGAAAAATAATAGTGCAGATCAACACAACTTTCCATGCTCTCCAAAATGATATATGGAATATGTTTCCTTACAAGTTCTTCGATGGAGTATGCAGAATAAAATAGATACCATCTATATTATTTTATACTATATAAAGAAATTTTCATATTTTTGTAAGATGATATTGTATTTAGAAATTCAACGCAGACAAAATTCTCTTTATGATGAAAAACTGCTTCGACTCACGTTCTATCGACGTCTACGGTTTCCAGAAAAATTCAAATAGCCCCAAGTTTATAATCATCAAAATATTATAATAAAATGTCCATTTTTACGATCATCACATAATTAATTTCGAATACTTTAAGGCTGAATCTTAATGTAATCCTGACTTCAGAACCATATCAATATCATATTCGAAATCAGCCTGAAAAACTACATTATATCATATATATTTCAGCAAAAAATTTTTTTTTATGAAAAATGTGCCTATGGGGAACCCTGGGCCAAACCTGAAGCAAAGAATCTGTGGGGCGTAGTACATCGATAATTTTCATAAAAAGTTTTTTTCGCTGAAATATGTATGATATAATATAGTTTTTTAGGCTGATTTCGAATATGATGTTTATATGGCTCTGAAGTCGAGATTATATTAAGATTCAGCCTTAAATTAGTCGAAATTAATTATGTGATGATCGTAAAAATGGGCATTTTCTTATAATTTTTCGGTGATTATGAACTTGGAGCTATTCGAATTTTTCTGAAAACCGTAGACGTCGATAGAGCGTGAGTCGAAGCAGTTTTTCGTCAAAAAGAGTATTTTGTCTATATTAAATTTCTAAATACAATAGCACTACAAAAATATGAAAAATCACCCATCTATATATATAAAGAAGAAAGCTTGTTTGTCTGTCTGTTCGTCATGGATTTGAACACGGTACGAGCAAATCTAATGAATTTTGCATAGAATATCTTTTCGACCCAAAATCTTCATCTTAGGGAGGGAGTCTTTGCTCTCCTATTGATGGATTTACTACAGTAAATGCTTTCTTCACAGAATTTGTGCGTATTATTGTTTTCTCAATAATTCAAAAACGAAAGTATATAAAAACATGCCTTGTGAAATTGATCACGCAACATTATGGAATAATCGAAATAAAACGAATAGAATGTATAAGATGAAGTGCAACCGTATGATTGAAAATATCCATCGACTAAAGAAAGTAAAAGTGAGATAAAATTCCATTACTCTTAACTCATAATCTATATAAATGAAGAAAAAGTTGTGTCTACCTCTCTATCTATTGTTTATACATGTGGACACCACGCGAGCTAGCAGTGCCAAACTTTTCATGGCATACTCTTAGGTCTCGAGAAATATCGAGAGGAGATCAGGATGACTACCAAAAGAGTTGGACTGAAACTTCACACAGATTATGATTACATTTCATTTTGTCCCAATCTGTCAAAAAGTTCGAAGCACTTACTGCCATTGTTAGAATATTCACCTTTTAGTGCCATGTTTTTTGCACTGAGTGTTGGTATAAAGTATGGCGATACGCATGAGTTAAGAGAAAGACAATCACATCTCCATGCTATATGCTGAATTACCCGATTTAAGAATGAATGTAAGTGTATGCACGGCGGGACATGTAGTAATAATAGATAAAAAGGTCTCAAGTAAGTCTTCTATGTATCTTCTGTCGTTTTTTGTGATATAGAAAGTCTCCGGTTTGGAGATTTCCCGAGCAACGTCAGGTACTACCGCTGGTTAATTATATCTCATATTGAAAAACTGACTCTTCTTCACCATACATTGTTTTTTTGTTTATGAAAAGCTAAGGTTTTTGTTGAAGCCATTAGTGATATTTAATAAAGATTCTATCTAACTCAGCCCGTAAAGATTTAAAGTATGAACTTGACTTTATTTTTGATAGAAAAATTAGCTTGTCTGCTTTATTCGTAACGAAGCTATTCAACTTTTTCTCGATAAAATGAATTTTGGACCAGTCTGTGTTTAAGCAGAAGAATTTTGTTTTAGTTATCAGTCGAGCAAAACTTCAACGAACAACTATCTCTTGAAAGTCTATATCTTTTAGCTCACATTATTTCATTGTTTTCCCTTCTATATACTCACACTGAATATAATTAGATTATTCAATAGGTCAGCAATTGATATTCTATCATAATACTTATGATTGATGTGGTCGAACAATGATGCACATCGAGGTTTTTATGAAGTACAACCTACAACAAGTGTTGAAGTATATAGTGTAAAAACTTGACTCTATTCTTACCTTTTCCTCCATAGTCGTAAGAGACTGTATTATAAAAACCATCACAGACATGACAGACAACTCAGCAACGCTTCTTCTGCTATAGATCATGAAAGATTTCTGTCTTTCACCCTCTTTTCACATTCACTGTGATAGTATATCGTAATTCAAAAACTGATACATATGTGATGTTGTTGAATTACTTCATTTATCACAAAAGAAGCAACATCATGTTTCATTTTAATTCTGTAGGAATTGCACTAACACCTCTCGTTTTGACAATTTTATTTGTTTAATTGCTGTAACAACCGCAGCAATGCTTTATCTTATACTATTCCATATCTTGTTCATTTGTTATAAATCGATCTTTTTATGTTGACCGTCGTTCTTCAATACTAAGTTTTGTTATTTAACTATAAAAGGAAATGTGAGAGTTACTGTTTAAATACTACTATATTGTCGACGTGTACGATTAATGATGTATATTTAGTAGTATAAACAATATATCTTTTAATTTTTAACATATGCATGGCTCTTAACAGAACAAAAATATCCCTTGAGGCTTCTTTATTCGTTAAAAAAATAAGAACGACTCTCATTTCGTGCATTATCTCATTTTAGTCAAGCGTAACATCACTTCATCATTCTTTTTTGTTCTTCCTTCATTACTAATGAATAAATGAGTGTTTATATTGCTCTTCCACGTTCTTTTTCATAATATCATATTCAACTGTGTAAAAAAAGGTAATTTTCTTTAATAACACGAGAAAAAAAACGACGACAAAGAAGAAAATATAGAAAGAAGGTAGATACCCTATAAAATATCACATTTGCAATCATATTTTCACTAGTAATTCTTCAATCATTTCATATTGCAAAACATCCATACATCAAAAGTATGAGCAACCAAAAATCAACAACAATTGGCAAAACTAATGATGTCCAAGAAACAGAGCAAGCATCTACTGTTTCAAAAGGTGCAACTGTAGGTCAAGAGATCAATACCAAAATGGTGCAAAATTTTATTCTGATTTGGTTGGATGAGACTATCGATGAAAAAAATAATGCAATCTCCCGTGACACAGTGATGCAACTACGTCGTGTAGTAAACACCGTCTTTACATTCACTGATAGTAATGAATGTATTCAATTTCTTCAAACTATTGACAATGACAACGTATGTATGATTATATCTGGTTCCTTTGGCAAACAGATTGTGCCTCGTATACACGATATGACCCAAGTAGTTACTATATTTATCTTTTGTAGTAACAAAGAGTACCACGAACAATGGGCCAAAAAATGGTCAAAAATTAAGGGTGTAGTCACAGAAATTACTCACATCTGTGTTGCACTCAAAGAAGCAGCTCCACAATTGCCAACGTCCATTGATGTTACTTCATGACGCTAACTTATATTCAATATATACACATACGTATTTTTCCTTTTTTTTGTCCTATGTGTACTTATAGTAATTATATACATCTTTTATTCTCTTTCTGTTGAATATGTGTTATCCTAGTGACTACACATATGTATGTCAGTGTCCATACGGAGATTATGTTCAATCTCATATTGGCCTAGGTGAAAGTAACACCCGAGATTGGACGTGTGCATACTCGGATCTCACATTGGGCTGAAATAGTAATGCGAATCTAAGATTGGACTAGTCCAATGTTAGATTGGAAAATAAGTACGGTGAATTTCGGATTGGCTTAGGCCAACATCGGAATAAACACAAACTATCTTTTGTTCAATATCAGAATTGATGTTTGAAAGTGATATACATACCAACGGGTTGTATTCGAAACAATGAAATAAGAAAATTTGTTCCACAGGAATATTAGACAACAAAATGCATAGAGATGAGCTAGGGGCGTAATCAGAAAATTTTTACATAGGGATAAGCCATCGGAAGAAAATTGTACAAGGTGAAGCAAAAAGTGGTTTTTAGTTAGGTAAGAGATGTTTATAGAGGAGGCATTGTACAGCTGTGTCTTTCATTGGTTACGCCACTAAGATGAGCATAGTTAATAGTCTTGATTTTCGCAAGGAGAACCATTTTTGTGACATTTTGCAAAGCAGAAGACATTCTTCGTCTTACATACACACTGTTTGGTTTTGCATGCATTTTTGCAAGAGCATATGATTCCATTGACTTTTTCGTTGTTTCAAAGCATGAATGATTTTATAATAATACTTCAATACAAGCGTAGTTTTTTGTGGATAGTTCACCGCAGCTCGGTACTCATCAACTTAAGGATAGAATATCCTCTCTTCACTGGAAAGAACTTCATCATTTTCACCAATTTCCTTGTCATCATTACGAATGATTACGCCATTTCCACCAATGATGATATTGGTAACTTCAGTCGTTGCTTTGGGAGTTCATAGAACATTGCTCACCTATATGTTGGTGGCATCTATTTTGATGAAAATGTAAAATGTCGAAATCTGTAACAGTGATTTGATGACAATACGAAGTGAATATTGTGGTATCACATACATCCTTTCCATAAAAACACGCTATTTATATAGAATATACAAACAGATCGTAGTAGAAACATTTAGAGTCATAGAGTAAGAAAACGATCCTTTGAAAATGACGACAACGGGAAGAAAACACATAGTGCATGAAAGGAAAAAAACCAAGTATAGAAGACGAACAATGACAATAAATGCCAGTTGAAAACGAAAAAAACTGAGTAAAGAATGAAAAAAATTCCGACCAAGCGCGATATTCTCTCTATATGGTGATGAATTGACAAAATTCACAATTCATTCTGGTATTGGCCAAGGCCAATCTGAGATTTGGACGCAGATATATATATGTATAGCGGCCGTCAAAATTATTCACCCGTCATTATGATGTAACTTTGTTTCGTTGATTTACAAAGAACGAACAAGAAAAGAAGGAACCTATTGATCTTAATATCCATGCAACACCACATAGTCTTCATTCATATGATTCATAGATTTTAATCTCTTTTATTAAAATTTTCTTCCACAATTTAACATAAATCAGTTGATTTTCTACATGTCAAGATTCGCCCACATATTAAAAAATCTTTATTTTCACAAAATCAACAAACATTTCAAATAGTCTATTAAGGAGTTTGATACCCTTTCATCTTGATATATTCATTCAATCTGTTTGGAACTGAATCAACTAACTTCGCCAATACTGGAAGCTTGATTTTCTGCTATTCTTGTACAAGACACTCCTAATTCAGCCTTGTTTTTCGGATGATGCATTTTTACTCGTTCTTCCAATACATCTCAGAGATGTTCAATAGGATTGAGATTTGGTGACGACGAAGGTCATTCGAACACTTGAACATTATTATTTCTCAACCAATCTTTAACAAAAATCGACGTGTGTTTAGAGTCGTTAACGCGCATAAATGTAAAATTCGTTTCAAATCCAAGTTGCTTTACTGATGGGAACCGATTGCCTTCCAATATTTGCTGGTAATAAAAGTGATTCATCGTACGACTCAAGATGCATAACTTTCCCACTCCTGCTTTTGTAAAACAACTCCAAGCCATAACAGAACCACCTCCATACTTCACTGTTGGAACAGTACATTTTGGATCAAATTATTCCTTTCAAGTGCTGCACACCATGATCTTCCCATTCGAACCGAAAAGGCTGTATCTTGATTCATCGAACAAAACTACTGTATACCAAAATCCAAACGATTTTTCCAACATTTCTTTTGAATATTTCATTTGCTTGCTACGGTTGACTTTGTTAAGGTATGGTTTCTTTCGAGTAACTCGACTAAATAAATCTGCTTCATGTGCTCTACGTTGAACAGTTGACTTGCTAATGAATATTTCAAGTTCGTTTTGCAATTCAGCTGTCACTGTGCCGGTCAATTTTCGTCAATCAACTTTTAATTTTCGTTGGATTTAATCAATCAGTTGTTGTTGTTGTTTTTCGTTTATGACTACGTCCGAATAGATTTCCGATACACTTAGTATTTTTGTTTTGTCAATCATTTATCGCACTGTTTCACGACTCAACATGACGTTCTTTCCTATTTCTCATTGAGCATCACCATTTAAATAATGCTTAATCACAAGAGTTCGTTAATCAATCTTAGTGTTCTTTCTTTTTAGACACTTTAGTAAGAATCAATTCTTTTAAATAGCATGCGCGTGTATTTATCTATCTTTAGAAATTGTACGAGATTATTCGAGCAGATTCTAGAATATTTTGAAATATTGGTAATAGTTTTAAAGAGCGAATCAAGAAAAAAAAAAGATTTCTTTATATGTGGGTGAATAATTTTGATATGTTGAAAATCAACGGATTTATGTTAATTTATGAAAGAAAATTTTAATAAAAGAAATTGAAACCCATGAATCATACGAATCAAGGCTATGTGTCGTTGGATAGACTTTAACATCAATGGATTCCTTCTTTTCTTGTTCGTTCTTAATAATTAAACGAAACAATGTTACGTCATAATGATGGATGAATAATTTTGACAGCCACTGTATACCGGGTAGATTAAAAATAACTATAGAACACACAAACTGAATATCTTCAATACGATTCGAGCAAACGGGCTCATTTTTTCATCGTCAATAGAGAGAAATTCAAGCTTTATATCCATAAAGACATACCTAGAGAGCCCTTTCGCTAAGTATGTTGTTTTTTTCCTATGTGTAAAAAAGTAAAAATTTTTTTTGAGATCAATAGTGGTATTTCAGAAAATGACCCCTCTAGGCACATCTTTATGTATATACAGCTTGGATACCCTTCTACCAATGATGGAAAAATGAGCCCGTTTGCTCAAACCATAATGAAGACATTCATTTTTTTTGTTGTATAGTTACTTTTGGTCCATTCGGTATACATATGAGCAAAATCATTTGTTAGCTACGTAGCACCGCAAGATTGTAACACGTATACCTCGAGAAGAGGAGCTTTCCTAGTGCTAGTTTTTATATGTTGTATGTATGCTAAATTTCTGCAGACACTGAAAAACTCAGCTCGAGAGGCTTTGACTGACAAGAATTATTTCTAAAAAACTATAGTAGCGATGCGACTCAAAAAAAGACATCGATTTTCACTTTTTACGGTTTAGCTTACAAAAAGCGCCAAATAAAAACAACATTTAAGGAAAACCAAATATTACGCTGTGTAGACAATACATAAAGCTTTAAAATTACTACTGAATGTTTCGCTGCAGTAGGCATAGATTGTCTGAAAAATACGATTTACTTTTCGTTAGTGACGTGACAATAGTCAGATAAAAATTTATGTTTTCGGATTTGATAGAGTGTCTGGAGAGCCATTTTTTATGAGAGACATTTCTTGTGCCCAATCTTACTGAAAACTTTATCATAGGTGTGGCCTAGGCTCTAGAGTCTATCCTGAAGCTTTTAGATTTTTATCTCTTATGGTTAGACAGATATTCAGTAATTACTGCTTAATTATTGAATTAGTTAATTAATTAATTTTAAGTAGGCAGCATCTGAAAGCGCCAACATTTTTACATATGTCTATGCCAAAGAAATTTATTCAGAAGGAATATCTTCGCAAAAAACATTAAACTCAAATGAAAGAGGGGTATATCCTATTTTACTTGGTTTTGATCATATAAAGGATGGTCCAAAAATCCTGGCTCGATTTGTTTATATTAAAACACATACTTAAAAATTTGGCCCTACGATAAAAAGATGCAGCAAACAACACTCTACAAAATAGCTTGAGACCGATCTTCTATAATTTATATAGTAAGAAAGTTATAAGCATGGAAATGTACTTTACAAAAAAGAAAAATTAACTATGAACTTTCGTCGTATAATGCTGCATCCAATAATAGTCCTGTAACTTCATTAAAACAAGAGTTTTCGATCAGGTTTGTTTTGTTTAGATCAGCAATTATTACTCATCTCTACCCAACTGCAAAACCAGACATTGATTATATTTTTTCTCTCTTATTTGAACGCATTATCGTAAACGGAAGTCTTCGATATCTGAAACTTTTTTCGCGAGTGCACACTCTACTTAAAAAATTTTTTTACGAACTACGAGAAAGGCTGCACTCGAAAGTACCAAACACAAAAGGAGTTCGCACTTTCGCTTAGATATTCCATGAAAATAATAGGCAAAAAACAAAGTTCTTGACGAAAAAATATTAAATTTACATGATATATTCATATTTTTCACACCGTATAATATTTGGCTAGTTGTGTTGATTGAAGATCTGAGATTAAAGTTTAGGTAGAATTTTGTAAAGAATTTCATGGTACTTCTATTTAAACGAAAAGATCTATTTTCGAGAACTTAAAGAACAGGAACTCACGCAAAAATGTTGGAATCGGATTCATTGTTAATTTTTCTTTTTTTGTAAGGTACATTCCCATGCTTATAACTTTCTCATTGTATGAATTATGGAAGATCGGTTATAAGCTATTTTCTAGACTATCGTTTATTGTATCTTTTTATCATAGGACCACATTTTTAAATATATGTTTTATTACAAAAAAAATTATTATACGAGTTGAGTCAGGACTTCTGACCCATCCTTTATGTTTTGACACTGCTTATTGATCTTGCCAAAAAAAAGATGTTGTACGCAAATAGGAGAATGTATTGAGATATTGATTGAAAATTTAACTTTTGTTTTATTTAAAAGAACACAGTTCTGTAGTTATTTTATGAAATTTATTTTGTTCAAAAGCTACTAAAAATTTATAGTTACTTTACATATCATATATCGTGATTGTTATTCTTTTTCACGAAAAGTTTTGTTTCAGCGTCTTGATGAATAATCTTTATTACAATTATATATCATAAATGGTTATTGAGAAAAAAATATTAGAAATTGGAATTTAAAATGTCGTGTTTTGCAATTTAACATAAGCAAAAAATGTATTTATTTTAAGAGGATCCAATTTATTCATAAAGTATCGTTGTATTCAATACTCATTTCTAATATATTGAATTTTAACTCTAATACATGAGGATATCACCATAAGTAAGATTTCTATCATTTTTAAACGTTCCAAATGAATTAATAAATGAAATTTATAATAGACATGGTCAAGGAAATCTGATATGTAAGCATTTGATATTTGATGGGATATAGTCACTTACGCGACAATATATTTCAAGCAAAAGAAGTTATTAATGATTATTAACTTTTTTATATAACTAAAATAAAGATTTAATATCACAATTAATATAGAAAATATTCTTTATGTTATTTTTTGTATTATTTTATCTTTTAAAATATATAAATAATTGATAAGTAATCTTATTACTATAAATGAAAACATATGGTACAACCTAAATGTTTAATATCAAGAGAAGTTGTAGAATAGAGACTTTCATAGTATGGCATATTAAGAATTGTGTCACTTATAAAATATCTATTTGGTTGATCTTTTTCGTGAGATCAATTTATTTGTTCAGCATGAATAAAGAATGAAAATCATTTTTATTTAATTTTGAATATATAAACTTTCATAAAAGCAATAAAGTAAAATATTCGTTAATCGAATAATATCTTTCATTCATTAATGTAAACAATTAAATAATGTATTATTATTTTTTCCCTAGAAATTTTGTTATAAAACTAAAGAAAGATATTCTCTCATTGAATGAGAACTTTTTACAAAACACAACAAAAAAAATTGATCCGAAATTTTATCTTTAAAAAAACTTTTCGATACTAATATTATATTGAATTCATTCAAAATAGTTGATATATTCTATTAATGCAAATAAAAAATAAATAATTCTATTTGATTTTAATTAAACATAAATGCTTGATTAAATTCCTCTATGTAATACCAAAAATAAAATAAAATAATCTTCTTCAAAGATTGTTGTTGAATTAATGACAATAATAAATTATGGAAGAATTTAAAATAATTCTGTAGATTGCCTTCAAATATTGAATACATGTTTACTTTTAATAAGTCATTGTAGACATTTATTATATACATGGTTGAAGCATAATAACATTTTTTATAAGATTAATTAATAATGATAACAAATTTTGACATTAAGACATTTTATAATAGATATAATTTTAAATTAATATATTTCGACAAAATCTCACTGACATATGAAAACTCGTAACTATGAAATAATAAATTTTAATCATAATTTTTTTTGTACACTATCATCAATGTGTGCATTGTGCATCCCTCCATTTTCTTTGAAAAGAAAGCAAAAGAAACCTGTATGTATATGCAATATGATGTGTCTTAAATGTATATTTTTTTGTAAGGTGGTGAGAAAAAAATATTGCTTGGTTAATGAAGTATGGCAATAAATAAATGATAAAAAGGGAAATGATATTTCGCAATACCAAAAAAAAAACAAGCTTTCAACAACAACGTATTCAGTTTAACATCAATACAGTGTTATATCATGTAAGAATGAAGAAAGAAAATGTGAAGAAAAAAGTAATCATTCTATTTTTGAATATAATTTTAAAAACTATTTCAGTTCGACGTACACACAATCTTAAAACTATCATTATAATCGAATTAATAATATGGACAAATTGAAACAAATGATTGGTGATTTCATTGATAGCAAGAAGACCAAAGAAACACACAGCCCCTCTAAAAACGTTGATATCACCAGCAGAATATTACGAGACATAAATAATCGTGTCGTCCAAAACTTCGTACTGATCTGGCTCGATAGCAGTATTGATGTCATCAAAATGTTGATTGTATCAATACAATATCCAAATTACGAGAAGTTATGAACACAGTACATACATTCACCTCAGCGGATGAATGTGTTGACTTCGTTAGCGATATTAAAGAAGAAAAAATATTTATGATATCGTCGGGTACACTTGGACAAACAACAGTACCTGTTGTTCATGAAATGGCACAGGTCAGTGGAATGTATATTTTTTGTGAAAACAAAGCTCGTCATGAGCTATGGACAAAAAATTGGCCAAAAGTCAAAGGTGTCTTCATCGACATTGAACCAATTTGTGAAGCACTGAAACAGGCCGCTCATGAATGTGATCAAAACACCATTTCGATGAGCTTTATTTCCACAAATGGTGATGCAACAAATAAAAATCTTGATCAACTCGATCAATCCTTTATGTATACACAAATACTAAAGGAAATTCTTCTAACAATCGATTTCAATCAACAGCATATGAAAGACTTTCTTGCCTACTGTCGGGAACAATTTATCGATAATAATAATGAACTGAAAAATATTGATAAACTCGAACGAGAATATCACGAACATTGTCCAATATGGTGGTATACTTACGATTGTTTTCTTTATTCAATGTTAAATGGTGCTTTAAGAAGGATGGAAGTTGATCTCATTGTAACTATGGGCTTCTTCGTTAAAGATCTTCATAAGTACATCGAAAAACTTCACTCCGAACAATATATTGGTCATACACATTCTAACACATTTATCGTATATCGTGGTCAAGGTCTTTCACCAAAAGATTTTAATACATTACTCAGCACAAAAGGTGGTTTATTATCTTTTAATAATTTTTTATCTACTAGTACGAATCAACAAGTATCTCTTCATTTTGCCCGGCGAACAATGCAAACTTCTGATTTAATGGGCATTTTATTGGTCGTGAAAATTGATCCATTAATACGCTCAACAGCTTTTGCCAACGTTCGCAATGTGAGTTATTATCAAGGTGAAGAAGAAATTCTCTTCACCATGCACTCGATTTTTCGAATTCGGGATATAAAACAAATGGACACCAACAACAACAATCGTCTCTGGGAAGTGAAATTAACACTAACAAGTGATAATGATCCTGATTTACATAGCTTAACTGAACAAATACGCAAAGAGACATTTCCAGATGAGACAGGATGGCATCGAATGGTTGAATTACTAATTAAACTTGCGCAGTATGATAAAGCTCAACAACTGTGTGAGGTTATGCTTCATCAGAAACCTGATGAACGTGAAAAAGCAAATATTTATCATATGCTAGGAAAAGTCAAGAATGGTCAAGGAATACATACACAAGCAATTACATATTGTGAAAACTCAATTGAAATCCGTGAGAAGATTCTCTCTCCTACACACTCTGATTTAGCAGCGTCTTATATTAGCATAGGTGAGGCATATTACCGCATGAATGATTATTCAAAAGCACTTTCATATTATGAAAAAGCACTTGAAATACGCCAAAAAATTCTTCCTCAAAATCACTTCAAATTGGGTGAATGTTACAATAATATTGGTTGTGTGTATGACAACATGGGTGATTATTCAGAAGCACTTTCATATTATGAAAAAGCACTTGAATTTGACCAAAAAACCCTTCCTCAAAATCATCCTGATCTGGCTAGTTCCTACAATAATATTGGTTTGGTGTATAACAAAATGGGTGATTATTCAAAAGCACTTTCATATTTTGAAAAAGCACTTGAAATTGATCAAAAAACTCTCCCTCAAAATCATCCTGATTTGGCCAGTTCTTACAATAATATTGGCTTGGTGTATAACAAAATGGGTGATTACTCAAAAGCACTTTCATATTATGAAAAAGCACTTGAAATTGACCAAAAAAGTGTTCCTCAAAATCATCTTAATTTGGCAAATTCTTATAGTAATATTGGTTTGATGCATGACAACATGGGTGATTATTCAAAAGCACTTTCATCTCATGAAAAAGCATTTGAAATTCGACAAAAATCTCTTCCTCAAAATCATTCTGATTTGGCTAATTCTTACGGTAATATTGGTAGTGTGTATTACAACATAGGTGATTATTCAAAAGCATTTTCATTTTATGAAAAAGCACTTGTAATTCAACAAAAAATTCTTCCTCAAAATCAACTTGATTTGGCAAGTTCTTACAATAATATTGGTTTGATACATGACAACATGGGTGATTATTCAAAAGCACTTTTATATTTTGAAAACGCACTTGAAATTCGACAAAAAACTCTTTCTCAAAATCATCCTGATTTGGCTTTGTCTTTTAGTTATATAGGTGGTGTTTATGACAAGAAGGGTGATTATAAGAAAGCATTTTCATTTTATGAACGTGCTCTGAATATAGGACAACGTGTACTATCTGAAAATCATCCACATCTTCAAATATATAAGAAGAATGTTGAAATTGAAAGAAAAAAATTGTAATTGTGTGTATGTTTTTGTTTCTATTTGAAAAATAAATATTGAAAAAAGTAGAAAATATTTTATTATTTAAGAGACACACGCATGTGTACAAAGAAACTCTTTCAAGTTGAAAAAACACAATGGGACGGTGCTCACTGTTAACGTAACCCATACACATGCATATGCACACATATATGTATATATCGGCGTGCTCCGCCATAGGAGACCCCATTAATATTTTTTTTCTATTATAAGGATAAAACATCGTATTGTTCGGGTCATATGAGAGAGGATCATCGATAACCCTGAACTGGCCCGAACAGCATCATGTTTTATCCTTATAATAGTAAAGAAAATATACTAGCTCACACGATAAGCTGATACCTATTCTCTACTATTATAAGGATAAAACATCCTATTGTTCGGGTCATATGAGAGAGGATCATC
>JAJEKB010017976.1:0-13992 GCA_022393335.1 Macrotrachela quadricornifera
AAGCTTGTAAAATATGAAAAATTTCTTTTTTATTTTCTACTTCATTTCTCGGTTTTTTAAAAACTCCTTTTACAATTCTAATTTGATATTGATCCGTCTTTTAAAACAGATTTGACTTATATTTTTGTATTTGTGCTTAACTTTTCGGTGCTGAACTTTCTCGTGCTTATCGTTCCTTGTGCTTATTATTTCCGTGCTTATCATTTCCGTACTTATCCTTTCCGTGCTCATCATTCGGGTTCCCCTTCAATCTAATGCTTTTATTACTTCTGTCTATTTAATATCAAAATATATCGAAAGATGTAGCATGAAAGGTTCTACAATTTGCATAGGACCGTTCGTTTTATAGTTGCGCTTTTTGTTTTTAAACGGATAAAATCTTGAATCATTAAATTGCAACCTTGCGAAAATAACTATTTTCTGATATAAGATGACTTTGTTTTTTTCTGCTTCCGTCGTCTTGCTACCTGATATGTTTTTTTTTTTAAAAAGACACCAGAAAATACAGCGTGAAAAGCTCTACAGTTTATGAAGAAAAAATTATAAAAATGCGAAAGTAAAAATCCAGACTCATTTTGCACAAAAACATATATCATTTTCACCTGGTTGAAATTTTATCACTAAAAATTTTGTCTATCTTGAAAACAAAGCAATGAAGTTATAAAATAAGTAGTCATATATAAATTGTAAAACTTCCTTAGTTTCAATCCTATTCATTCCTTGAGAAACCTTGGACGATTTTTTAAGATCCTGAATCTCAGGGATCTTGTCAAGTTTTATTCAAGATCTTGTTTCCAATCCTAATAATTCCTGTTTCCAGGATTTTTCAAGGTACAGCTAGAACCTGTTCAAGATTTTTTCAAGTTTTTGCTCAAATATTTTTCTAAGTTGAGAATACAGTATATTATCAGGATTTATTCAAGATCCTTGATAGATTCCTCTCCAGATTATCAGATACGATTCTAACAAGATTTTATCAGGTTCGCGTTAGGATTTAGGTCAAATCTTCGTGTCAGGATTTTGTCAGGAACAATAGCCACATCAGACGAGCATCTTGATAAGAAAATAACAAAATCAATCAGAATACAAAACTGCTAATCTTGCAAAACTTCAATCAGAATGTTGTTCAGAACTTTTCAAGAATATGTGCTTCCAATCCTTGCAAGACAATGCGACTCTTAATCAGATTCTTGATAAGAAAAATGCAAAAATTTATCAAAGATCCTTACAGGTTTCGGTTTAGTGTACTTAGCCATGTTCATTTTATGAGATAGCCTTCAAGGATCTCTCGGAACCATGTATTTCAAGGATCCCGTCAGGTTTGATTTAGGATTCGATCAGGATTTGTTCTAGCTCTTGCTCGGATTTTTGTCTGAATCGAGTTTGCAGGATCCTGCTAAGACTTACTGTCAATCTTTAGCACGATCCTGACAAAACCATAGAGAGAGTTTCTCCAAGATTTCATTGAGTTTGAGTCAAGATCTGTTCTGAATCCTGATACAATGATCCTGCCAAGAGTTATGATTATATCAGAGAAAGCTCATGTCACGAATAAAAGCCCAGGTAGAACAATCGGATACCAAGATCTTATAAGAATCATACGCCTGATCGTATCTGCTCTGATGAGATCAGACGAGAAACGTACAAAAAATCGTGATCACTGATTTCTTACACTAAATTATATTATAAGATTCTTGCAAGATTCTGTTATGTGGTGAAATGTCACTGTAATATTTTGTTAAAACCGATATGGCCTTAAAAATCATTATAAGTTTGTAGTGGAAATAAAATACACATAAGATCCTTTAAAGAAAATATGGTATGATCTGATGCAAGAGTTCAGTGACCACGATTTTTTGTTCGATTCTTTTAAGATTTCATTCATTTCATAAGATCTTATAAGACGTTGCACGATCTGACGCCAGATTTTTTGACCTAGGAGCAGATTAGTCAGAATCCTCAACTAAGAAATCGTGCCAACTTTCGGTCAGAATCCTGAGCGGAACTGTTCAAGAACAGATATTTCTAATGGTTTAAAAAATATAAATATGATCAGGATCTTGATAACAAAACCCAAGGAGCCAGTTAAGATCTTTCCAGGTTTGTGTTTAGAGAGTAACATTCAAAATCTAATTTTCAGGATCTCGACAGGTACCTAGCAAGAATGACTGAAATGATTCTCTCACGTTCTTCGTTAGGTTCATCAGGTCATGATCCTTTCAAGATTTGTAAATCTATCCCTAGTCTCAATCCTGAACGTCCCTGAAAAAATCTTGCCAGGTTTTTCCAGGATTCTGTCTAGATTAACTGAGGATTCTGTTACAATTCCTTGTGTTTCTTTGTTACAAGATTCGATCAAACTTAATTCAGAATCCTGTCTTGAATTCTTGCCTTCTCCTTTTCACAAGATATATCACGCTCAAACGCGATCTCAGTGAAGATTTTTCAGACTCCTGTCTTGGATTATATGACAGCTTGATGCATTAAGATTTGTTCATGATTTCTCTCACTTCTTGTCTAGGAACTTAATAGGAATATTGAAATAAAATTATACCAAGACTTTATCAAGCTTTTACCTAGATTCATCGAACAAATTCTCCTCATGATTCTTTCAAGATTTGATAACAGGTTTGGAACAGCTCTTGACAAGAAAAGACACAACAATCATATATACGTATAGATATAAAAAATCTTGTAAAACGACAAACCCGATTCTGATCGATTTCATGGTTGACATCATCACAATATAGTTTTCTAAGTTAGTCTATGATCGTATCAAGATCCTACCATAATAAAACCTGTCGAGCCTTACTTCAAAAATATTAACTTTCATAACGATCATGGCACGAAAATATGAAGTAGCTATTAGGATCTTCGAACGTTTGTATTTTACTGCCACTCTAGTTTTGTTTGTAGGATCTTGATAGGATTCTTACATACTTCTCTTTTAAATTTATATAATACCATATAAAGGATTTTTACAAGATGTTGATTAAGTTCCTCTAAGGATCCGTATACGATCCCCATATCTCTTCGAAGAAATGGGTATGAGAAAAGATTCTACATTCGAACTAGTATTATTCTTAGCAGACTTTGTTAGAATTTGACAGGATCTTGACTTTATATTTTATAAAATGTTTTCCGTATTGAAGTACAACAAAGATTCGGATCCTGCTCAAAATCTCAGCCGGATTTTATTAGAATAATTTAATAAATGAAAGCATGATATTATATATAAGAAATATTCAAGATTTGTCCGAAAACTTAAAGAAAACAGTAAAAAATTATGTCAAAATATATCCAATCTAGCTTGAATATCTTTGGGATCTGTTTGACAGGAATAATAGGTATATCCTAGAAAGATCCTGTCAAGTTTGAGCAGAGTTTTCATTTGCTTATCCAGTTATTTCATATTTTAGAAATTTCTGAAAAACCCCTTCAACACCCTTTCACATTCTTTCAGAATCGATCTGACTCCATTTTTAATTACGCCGCGATACATATCATCAAGATCTTGAGAAGAAAACGCCATGGTTTAATCAAGATTCTGTCTCGTATATTATTTTTTTCACTTTTTATATGTGATGTTCAAGATTCTGTATAGGAACAAAGTTCAGGAAATATATAATATAATATAATATTAAAATCTTGAAAGGGTTGCTTCAGATTCATATCTGAATATGATATAAAATAATTGAGATGATCCGAAGAAAGATTTTGGAATTTACCCAATTACATGTTATTGTTCTTTTTCTTGTTTTATTGTTAAATAAAGTTTATTAAGACTCAAGAAATTTTATTATGTTACTTCTCTTCTTTCTCGATGTTTTTCTGTTCCTTTCTGTGATAACTGTATGATTCTTACAAACTATTCGTTTGCTTATGAACACAACTAAATAAAATTTAGAAGTAAAAAAATATATTTAAATTGATCAAAACATCGTCGAAAAAATATAAGAGAATCCAAAATTAAACATAACATCATGTATTATTCAAGTTTAAAACGAGAACCCAGTCCAGCTGGGTTAGCTCTTCAGTTCATGAACTGAAGGTCTAGAGTTCAAATCTGTGTTCACATTTGTTTGTTCTGTTTAGATAATCTTGCAACGATCCTGACACAATAAATCAATGATCTCGGTATGTTCTAATATCGTACTAGTCTGTTTGGATACTACATATTGAATTATTGTAGACTCCCGAGCAAAGCCAGCAAGAAAGTTACGAAGACTGGTGTATGAGGTATAAAGAATCCTGAACAGATCTTGAAACAGATTTTTTTACGTAGTACAAGGGTCACGCCAAAAGTTTTTTTGTCAACCCTTTAGACAAATAATCAAAGTCTGGTTCTAATGTATTTTTTCAAAGTACTCCCCTCTAGCATCAATGCACTTGTGCATCCGAATAAACCAGTCATCAAAGCAGTTTTTGAAATCGTCCTTTGTCAGGGTGTTGACAGCTTGTTCTAATGCATCCAGCATTGCAGTGTCATCGTCGAATTGAATTCCACGAAGTTGATTTTTGAGTTTTGAAAACAAGAAGAAGTCGCACGGACTTCGATCTAGAGAATATGGTGGATTTTGATAAGGTTCGACATGATTTTCTGCTTAAATATTCGTTGGTAATCCAGGCTCTGTGTGGCCTAGCGTTATCATCATGAAAAATGAGACCTGGAAGGTCGGTTCTGGTTCTCCATTCAGATACAGTTTTAAAGATTTGTGGTAGGCATCTGTTGACATACCAGCTTGCGCTTATCGTCTCACCAGCTTCTAATGGTGTAGATTTGATTAAACCGGATTTCATGAAAAAAATAGCCACCATTTGTTTCCCTGAAGTTTTGTTGGTCGTGGATCAGTTGTTGACACCCACACCTTTGATTGCTGTTTCGTTTCCGGATCATAATGATAAAATCATGATTCTTCACCGGTAATAATGTCGAATACACGACGAGATCGTCCTTCTTCAAATCGTTTGAGGGACTGGTGGCAAAACTGTATACGCAACTGTTTTTGATCATCGGTCAGTTGATGAGGTATCCATCGAGCACACACTTTGTGTAGCTTCAGATAGTCATGAAGAATTGAATTGACCGCTGACGAACCAATGCCCAACATGTCTTCTATCTGTTCATAAGTTGAATGAGGATCATTTTTAACTATTGCGTGAATAGCATCAATTATTTGTTGGATGACAGCAGTTCGAGGACGACCTGAACGGGCAGCATCTTCAACACTGAAATTGGCCCGTTGCAATTCATGAAACCAATTGAGTACTGTTTGATCTGAAGGTGCTTAGTCCCCCCCCCCCCCCCCCCATGCTTGCATCAAATGAGCATGGCTGTCCTTGTATGTTAACCCTTTCAGGACCGTAGTACAAGGGTTGTACCACCTATCCCGAATAGTTTAAAAGCGACGTTATGACAATTTTAATTTTCTTTTCGTTTGGTAAACTTTGTAGATCGAAGCGGGATGAAGTTTTTCACAAACTTTTAATGGGTACTAAGTTACTCTCGCAAAGATTATTAAACTTCAAAGAGTCAAAAAATTGAATTTTAAGAAAATCCGCTTTTGTGAAATTTTGTGGTGCCCATATTTTTTATACATAGATATGAACTGCTTTACTGGATTTTGTAGAGGAAAGACAGCTGCATCCAACCATAAGATTAACCATCACGACAAGTTAGAGTGCATCATATATTTCAGAAATATTATATAGTGACTCCGTCTTGTGTGAGTTGGCATCGGGTCTTTTGAAAGTTTCCCATTTATACTAGGATAATTTTCCATAAAATACTATACCAAGTGTGAAAAACGATGCAGAAAAACACTCACTTTCACGATGGCTGTACCAAACATGCTTTTGAAGTGATAAACAGATTTTTGACCTTATCGGACCGTGGCCTTTCCTGCTTCAAACTTTTCGAAAAAATAATCTGGTCCCGAAAGGATTAAGGCAATTTTCCAGTCATACAAAATCATAGTGCGAAATTGCTCACGTGAGAGTTGAAAACTCATATCGAAAATGATTTAAGGGTGATTTGAAAGAAATGAAAAAATAAAACGATGGGTAATACGTGAAGGGCTGAAATTTTCTACATAATCCTAAATGTGTTTGGTCGTTATACTATAACAGATATCCTCAGATTACGCCTTCTAGAAGAACCGGGCCAAAAAACTTTTGGCGCGACCTATGTAATTAAAAATTCTGAAACGATCGGTCAATGATCTTCATGTCATTCAGAAAAATTCTTTGAAGAAACCTGGGCTAAATCTTGACAAGATCCTGAAAATGTGTGGGAATATACTTCTTTCTACTTTCAAAATGCATCTGTTTCCTGAAACAATCCTACTATGTAGCCTTTGATAATCTTACTACCGTCTTTAGTTTTTCTGATATGAGTGCCGACAGGTTCTGGCTAAGCCATGACTACACGCTTTTTCCAGCATTTTTAGGAGTCACTGCCCGAGAAATATGCCCGAATCTTAATATACTTGCTTAATCAAGATTTTCTTTTGAGCTCAAAGTGATCTCATTTTGTAGAGCAAAGTTTTTTAGGTATGTAGCCAAATTTTTAGACCTAAAGGATGAATTTTGGCTGAGATATGATAATCTTTCTAAAAGCACCCAAAATAGCTTTTTATCAACATATGCCATTTTTTGTCAACTTTTCATTAGAAATGTTTTCACGCTATCTCCTCACCAATATGTCATAGAACTCTGAAACTTTCATCAGATTTACATTTTGAGATGGAGAATATAACTATCAAGTTCAAACATGGCTATGTTGTGAAAAAGTAATCACTTATATTTCTACTATAGTCTTGGCCTACATATATGTTGTGGTCAAAATTGGAATCTGGTCAGATTCGGAATTTGACCGTACAGAATTGGAATTCCAGTTTCGTCCGGACAAAATTGGAATATTGTTAGAGTAGAATATAAAACTTGATGAAAAACCAGTAACAAAAGTGGGAATAAGATAAAGATTGATGGTGAGAGTGAGGTAGAAGGTCTAAATGAGAGTGATAAGTTTTGAGTGTGGCCGTTAAAGTTGCAGATGGAGTTAACGTGAATAATCGTGGAAAACCTTAGTCTTCGTTAAAATCTCATTGTCTATGAGAACTCCGTCATTTTCAACAAGACTAATCATCGTACCCTCATTTAGTTCGTCTGCCTCACTCGTACCATCACTCTTGACCTTGTCCCCATTCTTCTTACTGGTTTTTCAATAAGTTTTATATTCCACTCTAACAATCTTCCAATTTTGTCCGGACGAAACTGGAATTCCAATTTTGTCTGGTCAAACTCCGAATTTGACCAAATTCTAATTTTGGCCACAACATATATATTAGACTGAAAAATAGCCTATCTTCGCGATAGGCTTTCTCCAGATCAGCCCAATAAAATTTGCTCAAATTTTTTTCTCAAAGACTACTACTTTATTGCTACTTGACCATGCATTCAAAAGTTTGGGACGTTGAAGTTTGACCGAGTAAGCCTCATTACAAAAAGTAGTATTTTTCTCTATAATATAGAATAAACCACACTTAAGGTGTTTTTGGTGTAATTAGAAAACAAAGATCGTTTGGCGTGAAACTTTCAGCACTTATAGAAGACAAAGTTAGCAATCACTTCTGAAAGTTTCAGCTTGGTTGGTCAAACTTTCATTCTATTTGGATAGACTACTAGGTCGATATTTTTGTAGGCTTTAGTAATAGAGATAATGAATGATCTGATTTACTGAGTTTCGACGGAGTTTTTATATGATTTAATAGTCAATCTATATACCATTCGATAGACAATTTAACGCTGAATAAAACTGTCTAATTTACTTAGAATTAAAATTAAAAAATGATTACAAAAGATTGAATATATTCTTCATTAGACATCTATACATACAACTGATTGTATACAACTTACAACTATTGTGTTCAATTGAAACTTTTAGATTTAGAGGAAGATTATCCCATCTTGTAGGACAATTCTTTTTATGTATTCAGCCAAACTTTTAGATTAAACACATAGATTTTAGCTGAGATATAATGGCTCTACTAATACCATCCAAAATAACTGGTCATTAAATTAAGACATTTTTTTTACAATTATTCATATGAAATGTTTTCACAATACCTCTTCATCAATACATGATAGACTTCTAGAATTTTCAGCAAGCATCCATTTCGAATCGATAATACAAGTATGTGGTCTAATCATGGTCATGTTGTCGTTAACTGCTAGTGGAGTGTTAAGTTTAGACTACTTTGATTTCATATTAAGTTGAACGTCGCCCAACGCATAGAAGGTTAATTATTAATCGATTCGACAGCATGTTTTTAACTTTTTTTGTTTGGAAGGACTATTAACGCGTTGCTATTTGAGCATAGGATGGGAAATTCAATATCAAAAGCCTGGTGTTGACGTATATGGCTAGAGAATAAGCAACTATGACTGAACGGTTAATATCTTTGACACATTCACAAGCTATTGTATTCGAACGTCAATGCCACTAGACGGAATAAGCTGGAATAAGTCACTAAAAGCTATTTGTTTCAGATCATCTGCACGATAGCGTACTGACTATCTGGCTGACTTGTTTAAAAAGGCTCTTATGGCTAATATGTAATTAGCCAGTATATACCGGATCCTGAAGTGATTCAGCGGAAAAAACCTGATTTACGCCGATTTTCTATTCAGGGTCAAAGTTGTTAAAAGCCATAGGAAAATATTGAGCAATCGATTCTTTCTGCGAATAGTACCTTATAGTGAAAGTTATCGAAAAAGTGAGGTATTCTTTGCCTTCCATTGACAGAGTAATGTTATCCTTTTTATACCATGTTGCCATTATTTTTCCATATAGGTTCGATAAGGAGAGAGGTATATTTCTTTATATTATTGAAAACGGTGGCATAAGCAGAGGAATTTGTATAATATTGAACTAGTAATATAATTGATATATCTTATACATGTATGTACAACAAAGATGAAATAGAGAAAACATTAAGTAGTAAATAGTTCTAAGAGAATTAAGTTAGCCACAAAGTAAAAAGTGTAATCTAGGTTTTCGATTTGAGATATGCGATGCATTTTGATACTCATGTGGTGAACAACGAATCGATCAACTCTATAATTTATCTCGTATGCTCGTTTTAATTCACTCTTAGAAAATGAGGATCATAGCTTATGTGTCTTATTATTCCACGAACGAAGTGATAGCCTTCTATTTGGATTTTTCATTTCGTCAGGAGTGTTCATGTTCCGCATTCACAGTTATCCGCCAACAAGTAGATAGTTCTGTCATATGGTAACATTGACTGTGGATAAACTGAGACCAATTTCTGCCTCATCAACAGCATTTTACCCTGAGCGTATTTGATCCGAAAAGAATAGGCATGGAAACTTTAAAGCATTACTATTCCGCACAATCGGAACAGTTCGTTTTTTGAACAAGATATTGAATTCTACATACTTTCGTCACAGTGATAGTGGAACGTCAATAAATATGGAATGTATTTTTTGACATTCAGCAACCTATTGAATATTTGTCAACATAAAGAGTCGGTCCAAGTACCATAGCATATTAATCAAAATCCAAAATCAGAACCTAAAAAGTTTTGTATCACTCGTTTTCAACAAGAGTTTTCAGCATTATAAAGAATGGCATTGCATATTTTGAACAAAGCTAAAATTTTCTACAAAAAAGCTTAGAGCCTGTCTTTGTAATTTTTAAAAATGGGTTAATGAGTTTTTCATGAAAACCAAACATACGGGAATTACAGATAGCAATTGAATGGTTAACCGTTTCGCCAGATATTTGAAACAGGTTATTACATCTTAGATGTAACAACAGTCAATATTACTTCTCAATATACCCTCAACTACAAGATCTTTACCTACAGTAAAAATAGGCAATATGTGCTTATTATTACAATACATAATCCCACAAACTATGGTCCTGATGATTCCTCAGATTTGTATGAATTCGTTAGACTATAACTTTGTTATTCTCTCTTACTTATGCTATTTTCATGCATGATGAAGTCACATTACCACTGTTGAATGCGAGATATATTACTGAAGTCAAAAGTGTTCAATTTTCTTTTTTTCACATTTTTGACATATTACGTGTTTCATATTATCACACACACAAAACCCTGAACTTACTAAAACTCGTTGCTGCATAATATATGTATGATCCAACCAGTCCAAAAAGCTAAAACCATAACCATTATGTATTTCAAACGCATAGAACACTGAGATTACTGACATTTTTGCGACAAACGATTGACGTTAGTAATAACGAGTCATTTAAAAAAGGCATTAGTGAATAAGATAATTGTATTATTAATTTCGAAATGGATGCTTGCTGAAAATTCTAGAAGTCTATCATGTATTGATGAAGAGGTATTGTGAAAACATTTCATATGAATAATTGTAAAAAAATGTCTTAATTTAATAACGAGTTATTTTGAATGACATTAGTTGAGTCATTATATCTCAGCCAAAATTTATTTGTTTTGCCTAAAAACTTGGCTGAATACATAAAAAGAATTGTCCTACAAGATGGGATAATCTTCCTCTAAATCTAAAAGTTTCAATTGAACACAATAGTTGTAAGTTGTATACAATCAGTTGTATGTATAGATGTCTAATGAAGAATATATTCAATCTTTTGTAATCATTTTTTAATTTTAATTCTAAGTAAATTAGACAGTTTTATTCAGCGTTAAATTGTCTATCGAATGGTATATAGATTGACTATTAAATCATATAAAAACTCCGTCGAAACTCAGTAAATCAGATCATTCATTATCTCTATTACTAAAGCCTACAAAAATATCGACCTAGTAGTCTATCCAAATAGAATGAAAGTTTGACCAACCAAGCTGAAACTTTCAGAAGTGATTGCTAACTTTGTCTTCTATAAGTGCTGAAAGTTTCACGCCAAACGATCTTTGTTTTCTAATGGCTATCATTTAAGTGATCAGTAGAATAAATAAAATGGTCAGTAAAAAAATATATAAATGATCAGTGGAAATATTGAATTGGCAGTAGTACGATGGTCAGTATTTAATTATGAAATGGTCAGTTTTTTATACATAAGTATCATTAAAAAATTCGGATTTGATAAGTAAAAATAAAGATTTTATTAGTAGAAGAAATGCGTTTAGTCGCATAAGGAATAACTTAATATAAGAAAAATTAATTTTAATAAATGAAAAAATCAAAAAGGAAATGAGATGAAATCCAAAAGATCATTCAATAAAAATTCAAAGAATGAAAGGTAAAAAGAAAATGAAGCTTCAATTATTGTATCAGTAAGGTAGATTTAGCCTTTGCTGGTCTACTTCTTTTTTTCTTTCTCACTGATCGGCACTATTTTTACTGCTAGTCGTTTGCAATATCCCAAACAAATAGACACACTGATAACGTGTTTGTATATGTAGTTCTTTAAAAAAAAGCTGAAAACTTGCATGTTGACGTCTACGAATCTGAATCATACTCCATTTCCAAACATCAAATACCAAATAATTTTCGAATTGATTAAAAATTCACAATTTTTTATTTATGCGTTTATTTAAATGGGCTTGGATAACTGATTCTAAATCACGAATCGGAACACAATATTGTTTTGAAACTTCATTTGGAAAGCAAACTACGTTTTTTTTATGATTTACCATTTTGACATCATAAAGTCCGTAATTCCAAAGATATTGAAGATTTTATGACACATTTTTGCACTAACCGAGCAAGAACCTCATTCAATTAACCAGTTATGGACAATATTTGAAGCTATTGCCAAAAACCTCGAGAAAATATTACGTTCTTTAAATGTTTCATCATCTTTCATTAGTTTATTAATTATCTCTAAAATACTGTTTGTGGGGATGAGGATGATACTCTAACACATTTCGATTTTAATACTTATCCTTTAATTTAATTTACTGATTTTTAAATACTTAACGAACCAAATCAATTTATAACTGACCATTTAAATAATTTACTGATCGTTCATTTTTTACTGATCACTGATTTATTCTACTGACCATTTCATTTATTTTACTGAGCACAAATTATATTCCCTTTTCTAATTATACCAAAATTACCTGAAGTGACGTTTATTCCCTACTACTTAGTTCTGACCAAAAGTTCTGGCAACATTAAATAAAAATATAAAGATGTGGAGATATTTTTAATTTTATTTTATCAAATGTTGAGGATAGTTGCCATGATTATTTATACCAAGTCCGATTCTTTCTAGCAATTTGTTAAAAGTTCTTTTGGAGTCTTTTTCGAAAGAAATTTTAGGTATCTTGGATACCGCATGAACGAATCATATTTGATTTCTTTTAGAAATTTAGTGAAATTTTGTTCGATTATGTCAGTTGCGTTCTAGCATTACTAGTGATGGGATATGGATTTATTTTATATAGGTTATTCATAAGTCATCTGATACTAGCTGACAAATTGTAGATACATCGTCAAAGGCTATTGTTCATGAAGACAAATTTTAACCATAACTTCGTTTGGTATATTCTTTAAATCAAATAATCCTGTTTTATACATAGTGTAGATAAAGGCCAGACTGTAGATCACAAATGTTATATTGAAAATTGTCCGAAGCCTTTTATTAGTGAAATATGGAAACAAACAGAGATGTCAGCTTCAAAATGTAGAAAATTGCTTGACAATCATCGTTGAATTCATACTCATCCAATGTTATTAACTATATGATAAAGGAAGGTGTCAATATAATGTTACATCTACCATATTCGTCAGGGCTGATACTATGTAGTTTTTGGCAAACAAATTCTATCAAACGTAGTTTAATTGATTAAATAAACGAGACATGATAAGTCCATGCAGTATCCAAGATACCTAAAAATTTTTTCGAAAAAGGCTTCAAAAAATCTTTTAACAACTTTTTAGAAAGGATCGAACTTGGCATAAATAATCATGGCAACTATCCTCAATATTTAATAAAATTAAATTAAAAATATCTCCAAATCTTTATATTTTCATTTAATGTTGCCAGAACTTTTGGTCAGACCTAAGTATAGATAAAAATAGTACTTTTTGTAATGAGGCTTATTCGGTCAAATTTCAAGATCCCAAATTTTTGAATGGATGGCGAAGTAGGACTATAGTAGTAGTCTTTGGGAAAAAAACTTGAGCAAATGCTATCACACTGATCTGAAGAAAGTCTATCGCGAAGATAAACTACTTTTGACTATAATATATATGTGGGACAGGACTATGGTAGAAATTTTAGTGATTACTTTTTCACGACATGGTCATGTTTGGACTTGATAGTTATATTCTCCATCCCAAAATGTAAGATGCACCCAATGCAAAACGAGACTAAAAATTTTTTTTAAAAGATTTTTATATTGTTAGATAGAGCTCGTCGAGCTCTACAAAAGTGTATATTTTAAAAATTTTTTAAATCATATTTTTGTGACAGAATTTACAAAATACTTTCAAAAATTTGTAGTTTTTAAAATGAAAAAAATGTCGATTTTTTGAAAAATTTCAGCGATTTCTCATCAATATTAGTATATAAAGCGTTTGAAAACATGCTCATTCGATGCAGCGTGAAAAACTGCATGTAATGATATAAATTTCAAAGTGTTCATACACAATATTCTCGGATAATTATTGAGCCTAAGAAGATATTCCCCTTAAGAGGCTGGTCACCCATGCCAAAAATGCTTCAACTCTCGCTAGAATCATCCTTTATCCATCAATCTTATGTTATTTTATCCGTCCTATGATGGGGGAAAAAGTTATGTATCCGTTTAAAAAACCACTGGAGTATCGATGAAAATAAGCAATTTTCTCCTATCAACAGGCTAATATCGAAAAAAATGGGACTGTATCTTGAGATTTTGTTTACAAAAGTTTGTATTTCTCGAAAATAAACATCATATTCGGAATCAGCGCATCGAAATACACCAGAAACTCTGGATGTCAACGAAAAAAACATCCTAACGAAAT
>JAJEKB010017977.1:43244-64824 GCA_022393335.1 Macrotrachela quadricornifera
AATTAAAACTTAGTTTTGAAAATTTTAATTTATTGTACATTTTATAAGCATGACTTTGATCAATAGTTGATGATCGAAGAATTTTCGATATCAGATATATCGAGAAACGTGTTTAGGTTTAATTTAATGACAATTCCCTTCCTTACAAAGATAGAAGATATAACGGAATATTTTTGTTCCAAAGAATGTCTCTGACAATGGAAGGTCAAGAGCTGATGAGTAGTAAGATAGCAGAGGTCTTTGAATCGCAAGGTATGTGAAAATAGGTATAAAAAAGAATCAGAGAAGAGTTTGCCTACTATTATACGAACAAAACAGTATTATTCGGGCCGATTATGAAGTTTATTAAGATCCTCTTTCATATGACTCGAACAACGCCATGTTCTGTCTTTGTAATAGTAGAGTGAATTTTTTGATGACTCATAGAAAACACTGTTTCCATCAGCTACAGAAAAAATTTACTCTGCTGTTATGAGAACAGAACATGGTATTGTTCGGGTCGATCTTAAGATTATCAAGAATGCTTTTTCATAGGACCCGAACAATACCATGTTCTGTTCTCATAACAGCAGAGTAAATTTTTTCTGTAGCTGATGGAAACAGTGTTTTCTATGAGTCACCAAAAAATTTACTCTACTATTACAAAGACAGAACATGGCGTTGTTCGAGTCATATGAAAGAGGATCCTAATAAACCTCATAATCGGTTCGAACGACACTATGTTTTATCCATATAATAGCGGACAAACACTACCCTGATTTTTTTTTATTCCAAAATTTCATATACTTTGGAATTCAAAGATCTCTGTCTAGGCACCAAGAGGGAAGGAGCGAAATCCCGGAATCCACCATAATTTTGGAAGTGTTGGGAATTCTATACAATCATTTTCAAATTCAAAACAAAGGCTTTTACACACGAAAATGTCATTCTCAGGACAGAACAATGGTTTTTTAACAGTTCTTGTGAACTGAACTATTGGAACAGTTCATTAGATCTGAACTAAAGCTGAACTTATCGACCTTTAGATGTGATCATCTATATGAGTTTATTAAATGTCCTAACAAGTTTTATGGAATTGGTGGAAACTCTTGGAATCCTATGAAATTCACAAGATTTTATGGAACTCTGAAATTCTGTATTTCAAGATTTTGCTCTTTACGCCTTGCTAAGCACGCCAGTAGCACGTCATATTTTGAATTCGTTAGTTTCTCGATGAGTGTAATCACTTCACCCAAACAAGATCAACCTCGCTGCTCATCAGCTCCTGACCTTCCATTGTCAGTTTAAAAAGTTACTAGATGTAAGCACCATATGAGAGACATAGGAAGGACAGGAAAGGCAAGGAGAGGAATATATATGTGAGAGAATAGAGAAAAATATAACCTTCGTGGCACTCGAATTCACACCTTCTGCTATCCGGACAGATATTCTAATCCATTTAGACTAGCAGGACCATCTAATTTTCCATTTGATGTGGGCATGTATCATTGCTGACACTAACACTAGAATATAAATAACTAAGAAAGATAACATAAATTTTGTCAAAAAAATGTAAATCTATTTTCGAGTTTTGATTATTCATGTCAAACAATACAGTTATTCGTATTTTTACCCTAATTTTGCCATATATAATTGTTTATAGTTTTGTATAGCACGTAAATGACCGTATACAGATTGTCTCATTCGATTGGGAGATAGCTAAGAAAATCAATTTGTATCTGTCTTCTGATTTGCCTAATTTGTCACACTTGAACACATTGTCTCGTACTATGATCATTGAAAAAATTTTATCAATGACATATAAACGGTATTAAACTGTTAAAAAGAAGACTTGTAATGATTAAAATATAAAACATGAAATTTTAACGAAAATAAAGTGAACTCATAGAAACTTGATATAAATTGCGCTTCAATTGTTTCAAATTTTGAATAATGATAAAAATCGAGTTAAAAAGTCTACTACCATATAAAAATATAAAATAAAATAAAGAAATGCTTGAAATTGAATTGAGATAATAAATATTGTTTACTCATCATTTATTTCAAATATAATATCTCAATATTTATGTAAGTGATTCTCTTCGATTATTTCTACAAATAGACACTATGTGAAATAATTCATATTATTTTAAATATCATATTAAGTATGTATACAACATGATCTAAGATTATCATAGTTCGATCAAATCAAGAGTAGATTCTTTAGAGGATGGATGAAATTAGATAGAGTAAAAGAAAAATAGATCGAATAGAATGACAAAGATTAAGAAGCAATGCTCTTTAAAAATAATTTCTTATTTATTTTATTGGATCGAGTCAATCCTATTCGAGTCATTCACATATAAAACATCTTTTACAGATTTTTATGACCACTTACAAAGCTGTTATTAATTTGGAACTTTTTACTCCACAATTTCAAGCATTAATTCAAGCTCAAGTTGCTGCTTACAGAGTACAACAAATTATTGATGAAGTAAATTACTTTTTAGGTCCATATATATCCCGCTAGAAAAAATATACTTAGACTCAGTATATTCAATATATTGTTACTATAAATTGGCATTTTGAGAAAAATAATTATAGATTCGGATAGCCCATGGAATTCTCTACAACTCTATATATATCCATTTTTAATTTCACTTGTCTCCTGGAAATAAATCCAAGCGCATTAAAGGCATCCTCATCATCAGATTCCCCAAAACTTTACATATCATTCATTTTTTTTCAAATTTATTACAAAACTAAGTATATATCCTGAATGTACATCAAATTCTCTATCAATATATATAATCTCTTTTTCTTTAAAAGTTTTGGGAAATCTGATTATGAGGATGCCTTTAATGCGCTTGGATTTATTTCCAGAAGACAAGTGCAATTAAAAATGGATATATATAGAGTTGTAGAGAATTCCATGGGCTATCCGAATCTATAATTATTTGTCTCAAAATGTTAATTTATAGTAACAATATATTGAATATACTGAGTCTAAGTATCTTTTTTCCAGGGGGATATATAAATATTGTAATAAGTTTTTTTAATAATTATATTTTCTAGCCATCAAAGATTAATAAAGATTCAGAAATAGGTTTAAAAAAAGATGATCTTATCGGTAATATTGAATTTTCAAATGTTTATTTTTGTTATCCATCACGACAAGATGTTCCAGTTCTTACAAATCTATCATTTAATATTAAGCATGGAGAAACTGTTGCTCTTGTTGGATCATCTGGTTCGGGCAAATCAACATGTATACAATTATTACAACGATTCTATGATCTAGATTCTGGTTCAATTGTTATTGATGGAAAACAAATTAATCAGTACAATTTGAAATGGTTACGACAACATATTGGTGTTGTTAGTCAAGAACCTACTTTATTTCATACAACAATTCGTGAAAATATTCGATTCGGACATGATTCAGCTACTAATGACGAAATAATTGAGGCAGCAAAATTGGCTAATGCGCATAATTTTATCATGGCTTTACCTGATGTAAGTATGACATTTATTTTATTTGTAATGTCGCCAATTCTGTCTTATACTGATGAAGTTTTCTAAAATATTATCTTTGCTTAAGCTCTATCGCATAAATTAATCAACTGTTGTTGTGCTTGTCGATTGTGAACATGAATATAATGGTTTTTAATATTAGGTTGAGCAGTAAATGAATCTGTTGGCTCAATGTTTGTTAGATCTAAGATTATCGGATGCTATATCACTATGGATCACACAATTTACTTCTCCTACTATTTTAGCAAGAGTACATTACCAGCGAAGCCAATTTTCAATTCAAATGAGATAGTTTCTGTGTAGAAGATATGTTAGTAATGTGCGCAAGGGAGAAATATCAGATTTTTTTGATTAAAATCACTTTTAAACAAGAAATATCAGTTAGATCAGTTAATCAAAAAAATCTGATTTTTGATATTTCCCCATTGGTTGTGCGCATATATGTCATATCGGTGAGAGAAATAACAAAATGATTACTTTTCATGTTAGAATTATTTGTGAGTGATTTGATTTGATTTGATTCACATTGTCTTGTCTTGTTGTGGGAATGTTATGAAGATGTTAGTCGTTATGTCATACGAATTTCTACTTCCATGAATGTGAATAATATTTGTAGAAATATGATACTCAAGTGGGTGAACGTGGAGCAACATTATCTGGTGGACAAAAACAACGAATTGGTGAGACAAAATATATATGATGCTTGTATACAATGTTGTTTATTTCTTTTTATTGAAATATAGCTATTGCTCGAGCATTAATTCGAAATCCAAAAATTTTATTATTGGATGAGGGTAAAATTTTATTTCTATTCATTTATTGTTTTATACTCCTTTTTTTTAATACTCCAGCCACTAGTGCACTTGATAATGAAAGTGAAAAGATTGTACAAGATGCTTTAGATCGTGCTGCTCAAGGTAATTTATATTAGAAACAATTACTATTTTATTATTTTGGTTTCTTTTTTCTATTAACAGGACGAACAACATTAGTAATTGCACATCGTTTATCGACGATTCGTAATGTTGACAAAATCATTGTAATGCAAAAAGGAGAAGTAGTTGAAGAAGGTGATCATAATTCTTTAATGAGAGCTGGAGGGATATATTGGAATATGGTTGATCAACAAAGTATATACGAAGCTGAAAAAGAAGAACAAGAACAAGAAAAATCAGAATTTGAAAAAAGAGAAGCTGAAAAGATACTTACTTCTGGCGAATCACAATTCGCGTTTTCAGATGCGAGAAGTAAGCGTGGATCACCATTAATTAGTATTAATTTATCAATATTGAATGTACCTACGGTTGACCAAAATTTGGTAGAACGATGTTTAAATTTTTATAAAATACTGAACATCGAAAGATTTTTTGTATGAATACTTACTAAAATGTTCCGTCTTTAATTCTGACAGTTTTTTAGATCAACTGTATAGCACAGTGAATATATGAATATTTCTTGTTCAGGATTCAAATATATTTAGGATATCCCTTTTTTAAACTCTTTTTCTGGTATATTATTCACTATCTTGCAAACCGTCTGAACTAGTAATTCTTGATTTTCTTGGTCAGCCAAATTAATCTTAATGTAATCGTTGAGCCAAAAGTCACAGGGTGCGAGATCAGTTCAATATGTCGGATGAGGTATTATTTCAATACCTTCTTCTATTAATGCTTCTGCTTATCATTAAGTTCGTGAGCAACCCAACGTGCTGTAACTTTTCTCATTTTTAAACAGTCATGAATGATTCGTTCTATTGTACCATGAGAGAGCGAAGTCTCAACTATGATATCATTATACGTTGAATGTGAATCATCTTCAATAACTTGTCGAATCCGTTCGAAACGTTTCGTCCATTTTGCAACAGTTGAATATGCTGGTGCACCAGGTCCCAATGTTGTTGTAAGTTCTCCGTAAACTGTTTTTGCATATATTTCCAGAATAGTTCGAATTTTGATATAACATCGATTGAATTCATCGGTCATTTTAATGATTTAAAAAAATTTAAATCCGATTTTATTACAGGTTCAGAATGACTTCGATATTTGATACAAAGTACCAATTGGAAAACCAGAAATATACTCGAATTCTAGACAAGGAATATTTATATATTCACTCTGCTATAGACTTGATCTAAAAGTAAGTATTCATACAAAAAATCTCTCGATATTCAGTATTTCATAAAAAATTAAACATCGTTCTACTAACTTTTGGTCAACCATAAATACTTTATGAAAAGAAAGATTGTATCATAGATGAAGACGATGAAAAATATGACGCGACTATGAAAGAGAAGAAGGTAAAAAATAATTAATAAAAGTAAAAATTATATATATAAATTGAATATGATTATTATAGGAAATAAAGCGAAATATCCCATTAGCTATATTAAAAATGAATAAACCAGAATGGTTATTAATTATCATCGGATGTATGGCAGCTCTTTTTGTTGGAGCTATAAGTCCATCATATGGCATTGTTCGAACCAAAATGACTGTGGTAAATGATTGAATATTAATTTTATTTTTGAATTTTATTTATTTGAAAGGTCTTTCAAGAATGTGATGAAAATGTTCAAAATCAACGAACTACTCTTTGCGCTTTACTTTTGGTTGGTTTGGGAATTGTAGGTTTTGTATTTCAATTGCTTCAAGTATGTATTTCTATAATTTAACTAACAAATTTTTTACATGTCTGTTCTTTTCAGAGTTGTATGTTTGCTTATTCTGGTGAAATTCTTACGAAACGACTTCGCTCAGAAACTTTTCGTGCTATTCTTCGTCAAGAAATAGACTATTTTGATCAGGCAAAACATAGTACAGGTGCATTATGTACACGTTTGGCAATTGAAGCATCAGCTGTACAAGCTGCAAGTGGTGTTCATTTTGGTTCTCTTTGCCAAAATTTTGTATCAATTTGTATGGGCATTATTGTCGGATTCGTATTCTCTTGGCAACTATCATTGATTTCGATTGCCTTTTTTCCATTTATGATAATTGGAGCCTATTTACAGATTCGTATAACGGCTGTATTTGAAAAAAAAGACAAACAAATCTTAGAAGATGCTGGAAAGGTTTGAAAATAATTCATTAAATTTACTTTCTAAGTGAAAATCTAAAGGTGGTTTCATGTTTCAGCTCTACTTGTATTTTTTTTGTACATTTTTGAAATATTCTCTAGACAAACACTAACCGAAAATGCATACTTCATGAGTAGCATTTAAGGCATTACATATACGCAATTGCACTCACTGTGCGTTTATAACAAATAACTGTATATCAGTGGGCATATGAAATAAAAAGTTATTAAATTCATTATTTCATTCTTATTAATTAAGATTGAAAAAATAGTAAACACTCATTAATTAGTTAATCGAAAGCCATTTTTGATGGCTTTATTTACATTAAATTTAAGGATGATCCTGTATTTAGTTGTCGAGTTAATGTTTGCCAACTAAGTATTTTCTTACTGTTGGTATAAATTGAGTACAGAATGCATAAAAATGTTTTTTCAGAGCGATAATACTATTATTTCAAATGGCAATCATAACTAATTTTGTACCAAATTAAAGCACGTCGAAAATGGGATTTATTGGAGTTATATAGTAAGAGTTGTCAAAACCTTTTAATGTCGAACCTAAGAAATTTGCAGAAATTTGATGCCTTTTGTGACAAAGAAGAATTACAGCGCCAGTAATACTTGGAAAATCTCGCTAATAAGATCTAACAAAAGAGACAGCAGAGTGTACATATCGATAAGACAAGAAAAGACAATAAATTCAGTTCAAAAAGTTTCAACATTTCTTTCAGAAATCTGTGACCAGAAGTTCTATCCTGGGTAGCAGAAAGTCCATCTAAAAATACAACAATACCAATTTCGTTCAATTCTACAGATTCGGAATAACTCAAAATTTAATTGACATTGAGTACCATACAAGGAAAAAGTGGGTGAAACACTTTGATTTCTGAACTCACTATGGTTGAGTTTTGATGATTCTTCATGAAATTATACTAAAGACGGAAAAATTTTACGTCTTGACAGCGATATGGCGAGAAGAGTCTTTATCGAAATTTGTGAGAGGTTATCACTGATTCTTCTTCGAGGCAACCAAAAGTGAAAAATGTGCTAATGAGTGTGAAGTGGCACTTTGCAAAGTTCTCTGTCGCTGGCAACACTTTCAGAACTCTATTTGCTAAAATCGACTTTTGTTTTTGTCCTAAATCCACTGTGTCTTGTAAATAGACGATTCTAACTCATATTTAAGTTCACAATGGAAGCTCCCTTTATGTTACGTTCAAGCTTTATATACAATTGTCAGAAAACAAACTCCCCTGAATGAACTCAAACATCTATTTTTCAAAGTTTTATATTTCACATAAATAAGTTTATTTTATCTCAACTTATTTCAATATTTCTAAATTTCAACTCCAATAAATATCGGTTTTAGCTTATCTGATAAAAGCCCATGCCAAATAATTTTACTAAAAAATGTTTCGGATTAGAATTCGCGTCTGTTAGGTTCTTATAAGGTGCCCTGACGGGTAACCTCCACCCTTGTCCATATGATGAGGAGTTTTATTTTGTGACAAAATTATTTTACCACAAGATAGAAACATATTGACGTAAATGATTTATCGATGTTAGTTATAGAATATGACTATACTGATCACACCATTATATATCTATGCGACTAACACATCTAGTATTGCCAACAAATGTCATAGCTTTGTATTTTTTCCGTTAAAAACTTCCTTTTTATTGAATTTGCCGCAAAATCAGATTCGTCATGAACTCCCCTTGTTATTCACCTTATTGACTTGAAATATATTGATCCATCCAAATCGATCAATATTATCAACCATTATTCTTTAAAATCTGTTTTTTTTCCTGAAAAAAAGAAGAAAGACGGTTTATATTCGAAAAGAGGTGGAGTGGGGGAAGCCAGGAAAATCCTAAAAAATTTTAAAAACTTCGAGTTTCTTATATGGAATAAAAATACGATTTTTCAATAAAATTTTCCTGTTTCATCATCTCTAATAACAAAGAAGCTTCACAAACTATACATATTAGATGAATTTATTTATGAGTTCTTTTCTTCCTTGTATAATATTAGGTCTAATTATTGTATTTTAATATATTAACTTCATGTAAATTTTCAATTGGATAAAATAAAACTAAAATTCATAACTAATAATTAAAACTGATCGTAACACATTAAATTAAATACAAATAGAATTGAAATTAAGTTAAAATAAAAATACTTATAATAAAATGAATTCAATTTAATTTAATAAACGAGGGAACTGTCCCGGGTGATTAAGTCCTTTAGCTTGTTTCTCATTTTATTTATTCAGTTCTTCTATTAAAAGATAATTTAGAAAAAGATTTTTATCTAAATATTTTTTGATTCTCTTGTGAATAAATGCACACATTTCAAATGAACATCTTTTTTTCAGCTGTCTCTTATCGAAAAAATCCTTTTAATAGATTCATGGCGATATGAATATCGATATTTGTTAGGATAAATCAGCTTTTAGATTATACTATAGTGAAATCCACTGATAGATCTCATCGACTCAAAAGGGTTAAATTCAAATAACCATTAAACATAATATTAACTCTGTGAAATTATGATTTAGAGCAGAGATAGAGAATTATTAACAATTTTCTTTTTTTTTGAAATATTTCGTTTATATTAATTAATTGACTCGTCTTATATTGTAGGTGATTGTGGAAAGTATCCAAAATATTCGAACAGTGATTCAATTAACAAAAGAAACTTATTTTTATAATGAGTATTCAAAATTACTTGATATTATTTATCGGTAATTCGATTTGTTTTTGTCATTTTTTAAAACAATAAACATTCTTATAGATCAACAGTCAAAAGAGCCCATCTTTCTGGTATTATATTCGCAATTCCAAATTCAATTGTTTACCTCGTTGCATCAATTCTCGTTTCGGTTGGTTCTTCTCTTGTTAATAAAGATACAATCACATTTGAAGATTTTTACATGTAAGAATTATTTTATGGTATCTTTATAAATAAATAAACTTTAACTTTTTAGGGTTATGAATACTATTATAATAACAGTTGAATTTGTATGTCAATCGTTATTACAGTAAGTTTTTCAATGAAATATATAAAAATTTTAAGTTTTTCTTTATAGATCTCAAGATTATGGAAAAACATTGGACGCTGCTAGAACTATTTTTGAAATACTGAATCGAAAACCTCTGATCAACAATGAATCAAATGATGGTGATGAAATTGTAAGAAAATACAATTAGAATTATTTTTAAGATATATATTTTATTCTACTATAGGTTGATTTGAGAGGAGAACTTGAATTTAATGATATTTGTTTTATTTATCCAAATCGACCTGAATCAATTGTTCTTAGAAATTTTAATCTTAATATTAAATCTGGTATTTATTCTTGTTTAATATTAAATTAAACATTTCTCTTTCGTAATTTTGTAGGACAAAAAGTGGCACTTGTTGGTATATATTAGTTTTTTTCATTTTGTTTTTATTATAAATCAATTATTCGAATTGTTTTTTTTTCGTTTCTAAAGGTACATCAGGCTGTGGAAAATCTACAATTATGCAATTAATTCAACGATTTTATGATGCAAATATTGGTCATTTGGTTAGAAAAAGAGACTTTCTTTATATATATATATAAATTTATTTTTCTGTTATAGTTAATTGATTCAAAAGATATTCGAAGTCTTAATCTACAATGGTATCGATCACAAAGTTTGTAGAAAAATACCCCTTTTTTTGTTATCTTATATATGAAAAATAATTTGTTATATATAGTTAGTATTGTTTCTCAAGAACCAATTCTATTTGATATGTCAATTCGTGAAAATATTGCTTATGGTGATAATAGTCGAACCAGTATTCCAATTGATGAAATAATTCAAGCAGCTAAAAATGCTAATATTCATGATTTTATTCAACAACTTCCGAATGTAAGTTAAAATTAATTGATACTTATTTATTACTTACTTTTTATTATAAAAATCAAAGGAATATGAAACAAATTGTGGTCCAAAAGGAATTCAGTTATCAGGTGGACAAAAACAACGAATTGGTATAATAATAATAAAAATATTTGTTTTTTTTTAATTATTTTATTATTAGCCATTGCACGAGCATTAATTCGAAATCCAAAAATTCTTTTACTTGATGAAGGTAAACCGTCGATCAACCGCAATTAACCCCGATTTTGATATTTGATATTTTTTCGTTTCTAACAGAACATCTAATTTTTAAATCTCAGAAAATTGTCAGATTTAGGTAAAAATCAACGTTTGTATGACACAAAGTACTGATCGTATAGAAAAATCACTAAAAACATAGATGAAAAACGAGAAACCGTTTCCAACCGACGGTTCTCTAAAGAACTGCGATTAACCGACCGTTTCGATGAAAAATAGTCGACATGAGAAATGATAGAAATTCATATTATTATAAGTATTTTCATATATTTATTTAGCAACAAGTGCTCTAGATAGTCAAAGTGAAAAATTAGTTCAAGAAGCATTAAATCGTGCTCAACAAAATCGAACATCAATTACAGTTGCACATCGTTTATCAACTATTAGAAATGCAGATATGATTTATGTTATACATAATGGAAGAATTATAGAAAATGGAACTCATGAACAATTAATTGCACTAGGTGGTCGTTATTATCGATTAGTACAAGGAAAACTGAAATAAAAAACGAAGAAACATATACTCATGAAAGACAAGTTTTTATTATTATATATATACGTTAACGTTTTTCTCTGCACATTACAAATATAGGATAAAATAAAAATATTCTAGAGACTTATTTTACACTTAATATAAATAATAATTAATTATAAATCAAAATAATGTAATTTTAATCTAACCTATATAAAGATGTTAACTGATTTATTAGACCTTTCGACTTGAAATCAAAATTCATCATCCATAGAAATAATATTGTTTGTTAGCTTTTTTCATTGTTGTTGATATTCTTTAATCTTCTTAGATGTTCCAAGTGTTGTCTATCTGATTAAAGTTGCTATAAATTTAACATAAGTAGCGTGGATCGAGGCGATTCACTAGGTCCCTTGACTGTTGGTTCGGACTAATACCCTGCCGACAAGTACATTCCTTTTAGGGATTAAGATTAGGACTGAAGCCCACACGGTAGGTCCCGATAATAACAAATAGCACCGATACATAGTAGTTGAGGACCTATGGATACCTGCGATATATAGTGCCTGAGGATCTGCTCGTAGTAGGCTACGTGAAGATGTGAGTCCTAGCAAAAATGCATTTTGATTGGTCGAAAAAACTGACCAATCCGAGATGCGGACAAACACACCGTCAGTTTCGGGATTGAGATCCTGGCTACAGTCAAGGGAATGTCTATGACAACCTTTAATCTATCCAAACAAGCCCATATTTCATCCGTATAATAGTGGCAATATTGAGGGTCTATCATGCCATTTCTATAATGGCCTGCCCAACTCGCTGTTTTTCCACTATTATATTGGAACAACATTCTAATGTTCGAGGCGAACGATAGCATCTAGGGGTGCCTTCATAGTATATAGCTTTGGGACCTTTCGGTATACCCATTGCATAAGGCTTGAAAAGCTACAGTTAAACTTACAAGTCTTATTGCGAAAAAATGTTCATGACATAATAGTCTTTTAGATCAATTTCCTATTTATAAATTTTAGAAATTCATCTTCTGTTGTGGCTCATTGGATAGCTCTTTTCACGGGCGGCAAAACCATATAGTTTTAAAAACCACTGAAGGTGGGCTAAGAAAAAAGTCTAAGACCACAAAGTAAAAACTATGTCTATTTTTACATATGGTATAACATATTTGACTGAAGATTTCATCTAAAAATCGTATAAGCCAGCTTCCAATATAGCTCATTGGATAGCTCTTTTCACGGGCTACACAACTGTATAGTTTTTAAAACTATTAAAGATGGCCAAAAAAAAAACGTCTGATACCACAAAGTATCACAAAGTAAAAACTATGTCTATTCTCACATATGATTTAACATATTTGATTGACGATTTTTTCTAAAAGTTGTATGAGCCAATGCAGTGAAGTGATGACTGAATACTTTCGATCACCTTCACGAATCCGATTTTCATAAACACAGCTTCGAACGATTGCTTCACGAGGTATAACAGAATACGTATTATCCCACGACATAATTTCGTATTAGATATATAGTTCTTTTCTCAATTAGACAATCAAATAGCCGTATAACGAATTTGGGGAAAATAACGTTGGCGTTGTGTATTTTCTGTTGTTCTTCATGTCACGTAGAATATTCGTGCTGATATACAGCTAAAACGGTTCCTTTCTCTTCTTCTTTCCTTCCCAACGATTCTCACCAGCTCTTGCGTGTCTATTCTTTTCATGACAAAGAAAAAAAATATCCGAAATATCTCAATCTCTATATATGTTCATTTCGATGCACTATATCCGCACTATTTTTGCTAGTACCGCCTTTTTCTCTCTGCATGCATGATTAACAAGCATAATATTAATTTCATTCAGAGAGTGTTAACAATAGAATGATAGGATATGCAACTATGATTCATCAGCTCTTATTTAACGAATTCTAAAGGACAGCGTGTGAATATGACAATATTTGAAAGTTTCTACTTCTCTCTGCTCACATATTCTTTTCTTCTGAAGTAGGAAGGAACACCAGTAAGACCAATTGTCTCATCAATGAATACACCAACAACTGCTATTTCCCAATTATTAGATGAACTACTTCGTCCACTATTTGATAAACATGTTCGTTCAACAACTATCATTGATGGTGTTGATTTGATTCGTCGTCTTCAAACATATGTTACAGATGGTTATTTTCAATCAACTACTTATTTATGTAAATTTGATATCACAGATTTATATACAATGTTACCACAAGAAGAATCACTAAATATTCTTACAGAATTTCTTCTCGAACATCGCTATCATAAAGTGAAAGGCATTCCAATTGATGCTATTCGAAAATTAGCTCGTATTGTTCTTACAGAAAATGTGTTTATCTATGAAAAGAAATTCTGTCGACAAATTCTTGGTGGTGCAATGGGCTCAGCATATACTTTAACATTAGCAAATATTTTCATGTGGAAATGGGAACAAAAATTTGTTCAAAGACAACATGCATCTAATGAAATCTATGGTCGGTATGTATCATTTATTAATTAATTAGTATTTATTTTATCTCATATTATTCTTAGATATATTGATGATATTTTCTTTACTTCAAATGAAACATTAGATAAAATTAATCAAATATTAGATGAAGCCAATAATTATCATCCAAATATTAAATTAGTTCATCAAATTGGTAAAAGTGTATCATTTCTGGATGTGTTTATTGAAAACAATAATGGTGAATTGGTCACATCAGTCTATCATAAAGAAGCAGCTGAACCATATGTTGTACCATTTCAACCTGATTATACTCGACATAGTTTTATAAATATTGTTAATGCTGCTCTTCTACGAGCTATTCGTTATTCATCTAAATTATCAATATTTAACAAAGAACGACGTTCAATCAATTTAATGTTACTCTATAATGGATAATTATTCAATTATCATTCCCATTCTTACACTACTTCATTTTTAATTATAGCTATCCATCAAGATTTATTTAAAGTCGATTCAAAAAAATTTTCAATGATAATATGGTCACATCATCGGTTTTACCAATAATTCAAAATGAAAATGAGTATACTGCCATACGTCGTCAATTATTATACAAACCAACTATTCCTGAATATCAAATAGCTTCACAATTAGCAAAAACAATAAATCCTAATTCCAAAGAGGAAACGAATGATTTATTAATTAAAGAAAAACTTGAAAAAGAATTGAAAGCGATTAACAATCGCATTATTCATTACACACATGAGGAACGACTTTCAACATGTAAAAAAGATATTCATCAATTATGGAATAAAATATTTCAATACACACCAGTTATCCATACAAGACTTATTGTTGGAAATCAAAATAGTGAAAATTTGACTCAAGAATTAGTACGTCGACACCCTCAGACTTGATCGATAATAATCTATAACTTGTATTGTTGTTTACTGTACTTCGTTTCTTATATTGTCAAACATTTTGAAATATTATTTGATTAAATTTTCAGATACAGATATTTCATTTCAAAACTATTTCTGAAATATAATATTTTTCTATATTGTAGATTTCACATAGTTCTTTTATAGAAGCTTTTCCAATATTACACAATCTCAAAATTTCAAGTCATTTCAATCAAAAAATTAAGCATAACTCTTTCACGTATAGAATAATATTTTACTCTCATATCTAAACCACATAGATCCAACTATTTCATAAATGACTGATCCAAATATTCAACAAAATAACAATCGCAATCATTCAAATCACTTAATGAATTCATTCACTCGACCATTAACAGCTCAAATTAATAATCAACAGCAACAACAAGAAATACCTATTGATACCAACAACAATAGTAGAATGGTATCATCACCAGCAACGTCATTTGTCTCTTGGGGATCATCGATTTCAATAGAATCAACAAGTTCAATAGCGTAGGAAGCCGATGAATTATATGATAAAATCGAAGACATGCTTTCCGATTATATGCGTGAGCCTCATCGACACTATTTACATTGACGAGTGCTTAAATGGGCTCTCGAAGAAGATCAATCACGTATATTTACAGCTGTGCTCATTATCACTCCACCAGCTACTCAAAACTAAACTAAAATAACATTATATCTATACATCAAGTTTTCTTTTGTAAAATATATTCAACATTTTTATGAAAAACAAAACATAACTTTTGAAACATTAACTATCATCAAGAAAATATACATCTACTTTTCCTTTCATTTATTGTAGATAACTTGATTCTTCATATTTTTCAATTCTATTCAACTTTCCAACGACACAAAGGTAAGATCATTTTTCTATATAACGCACCTGCCATATACAATCAAAAAATAAACTTAAATAATCCAATATCGCTCATTCATTCCAGATTTTCTTTAACGAATTTAATTCAATGGCAAACAATTCAACAGATATTAATCAAATAGCGAATAATCAAAAACCATTCATCGAAAACAACGTTCGTAAGTATCATGGACCATAAAAACAAAGAATATGACTGTTCAAATAAAATGACAAATCACCTAACGCTTCTTCCTAGTTTTTCAAAACAACAAGGACCGTCAACCAAAACAAATTCAAATCACGATCACTAACAGTATTCATTTACATAATTCTCCTCAATTCTCACCTAAAAAAGAAAACGACAAACACCAAAACGGTGACACATTAACCAAGGCAACCAACAATACCGTACCACGAAATGAACAACATGTTAATCAAAGTTATGAAAGTGAATCCGAGGAAGAAAACGAAATAGAAAGTGCCAATCCGAACTCCGGACAACCATCGACAACTTGCAACGATCTGATTCAACAGGAACAATAAAAATGAAGATCCAACTTGACGCTAAAAAACACTTTACACAATTTTTTATATAAACTTTGTTAACTTCTTGTTTCACTTTTTTTGTTATACATATACTCTTAAACAATAAAACCATTAAATACCACATATGCTATTACACAAATTTTCCTTCCCAACATTTGGAGAAGCGTTAAAACAATTTTTCTGCATTATGAAATAACATCTACATAGGGCCGTCCAAAACTAATCAGACTGACATTTTAATACAGTATTGCAAACTTAAAGAAATATTCTTTCCACACAGTATGATAGAAAAAAGAATGTTCTATTTTTCTATGCTATTTGATCACATATCAACTAATATAATGAAAGTATACTTTTGATAAAATCCGTTTCGTTAGAAAATGTGATGGTTATATTAGATCATAAAAAGTGTCGTGCGTTTACTTCCACTTTATTACCACTTGATACATTGCATTAAAATTAAATAAACATGCCACAAAATGCAGCCTCAAAAAGCTCTACAATTTACAACGATCACCTATAAAAAGGTGAAACAGAAAAAGTCAAATTCATTTCTTTACAAACAAAACAATATCGCTTTTCAAGCATTGAAATTTCTTAGCACAAAACTTTTTTTTTAGTTTTGAAAACAAGAAGTGCAACTACAGAATAAGCGATATTTTACAAATCGTAGAGTTTTTTCAAACTATATCTTGTGGCATATTTTGTTTTTTTCATTCAATGCAATAAGTGGTGATAAAATGAAGTACAAAAGTGCCTCTTCTTAGAGTTCCATCTCCATCGTGATTCATATAATACCAGCTTATTTACAACAAAAATAGTTCTTCCCCTCTACATTATTCAAATGATATTACTTCAACTATGATCAAATAGCATAGAAAAACAGAGAATTCTTTTCTCTTGCATACTTTGTACAAAAGACACTTTCTATAAATTTCTTATAACGTACAAAAAAGTTACACTAATTATTTTTCGATTCCCCTAAGTAAACTTCTCTACGAAAGCCTCATCTCTCACCTATCACACAAAAATCAAAGCCGAAAAAAAGAATAAAACAAAACCCTCTGATGAGACCCTTAAGCAAGGTCGAAATCGCGATCACGGTGTGCTTTTACAACTCACCCTCACCCTCACTCTCAAGACGACATCGTATCAGATAATATTTGGCTAGTCACTCTTGCAACATATTACTTTGCGTAAGTAAACGATTCATAATATGGGCTACATCATCATCATCGGGTGAAGCTGCTACCATGGAAACGCGAAAGGAGCTAGTAAGTGCTGCAACGATGACCATAAAATCAGGAACCGCTTGTAACGGCAAATTTTGAATGGTTTCACTAAACCATTTGAATCTCTTGATCAGAACTCAGCAAATGGGCGTTTTTCAGGTCAGAAGTCACTCCCATCAAGGGTTTCCGGCATTGCACTTTCAACCAATAAAAGTGTTAGAACTGAAAAATTCACTCAATCATAGCTTTTCAATGTTAGGTTTACGACATTTGAGATTTTATCAGGTTGAAAATGAAATGAATCGAAATTTCGCGACCTTACGCTCTTTTCGAATTACACTTTTCAGGCCTAAGTTTCAAATAATGATGAGTTTTCGATGTCCAGTTCTTGATTAATCACATTAATTTTAGGTTGGATATTTAAGTACTCAGAAATCTAATAATGGGTTATGTAAATAACGTTGTGCAACTAGAGTGTCTAGACTGATCGTACAGGAAAATTGGAGAGCCGCAAGGAAAAATGAGATAGATCGTATAGAGATAGATACAAAGAATGAAGAACTACGGATGCACAGAGGAGCAACTAGCCGTTCACTTTTATTACTAATTACAATTTAGTATGTTCGAGACTATTTGGGGCTTATTCAAGCAGATTTAAGTTTAGGAGGGAATATCCCCAACTGTCTCCTCACTTTTGAATCGAGTATATTGTAACAATAGTCTCAGAATTTAGTATTCACAATATTAGGTAGATAATTTTATAGTTAGAGAATTACGTGTCTGGCTTCTATAAACAGAACGGCCTTGTGCCTGTTTACTATTATTCACTTGTTTACGTATCCTTGTTCTTTTAATAAGATCGTAAAGTTTTAAGATAAGATGGAATTACTGTCTATGACTGACCTTTTCCAATTGTTAATAGATAGATAAGAATCGAAGAGAGAGGAGTATAAATACTCGAAGAACAAAAAGAAGAAGGGAGACCCTTCTCCTTCGTATAATAGAACACGTTCTTTATTTAATTTGGGTGGTATTCTTAGTATAGTTGCTTACGATAATATTTAGTGGAGCAGTTTTATTTGTTGGAACGTTTATTCTATGGTGTGGAGCTGTTATACTAAACTTAGTGTGTATTTTACGTGTATGTTATTTATTCTGTTCAAATAAACATCAGTGAACCTGTAACGTTATAATTTAAACTTATTTTACCATCATTGTTTATTAATTAAAGTATTATTGAAAATTATATTACGTTACATATATGCCCAAGTGATAGATTTCAGTGAGGTATTAAACGCACTCAAAGGGTTTGGTTTCTCAGACCTTTCAAGCAGAGATATACAATTATTAGTGTTACTAGTATGGCTGTATTATTGCACTAATATATGTACAGGGTGTCCCAAAAGTCATGTCCACTTAAGAAAATTGAGTATCTCCATTACGGCTCAAGCAAACGTGCTGATTTTTTTATCAGTGATAGAGGCATGCACCAAGTTTATATTCATGAAGACATATCTAGGGAAATTCATTGTTAAGTGTGGCTATTGATCTCAACAAGAAAAATTTACTTTTGCACAGTTAGAAAAAAAAAACAGTATACTTAACAGAGGATTTCTCTGGGCATGTCCTTATGGATACGAAGCCTGAACATGCCTCTATTATCGGTAGAAAAATTAGCTCGTTTGCTCTAGCCGTAATGGAGATATTCAGTTTTTATTTTGGCAAACTAATTTTTGAACCACTCTGTATATAGCCCGAAAATCACGCTACCGAGAAAAAATTAAATATCTTCGCTGCGGCTCGAGCAAACGAGCTGATTTTTTTACCAATATTAGAGGCATGTTCAAGCTTCATATCCATACAATCAAGACTAGAGAGAGTCGTTATTAAGTACCACTAATGACCTCAACAAACTAATTTTACCTTTTCGCAGATAGAATAGAAAAAAAAAATACTTACCAAAGAATTTCTCTAGGCATGTCTTTATGAATATAAAGCTTGAAGATGCCTTTATCATTGATAAAAGAATCAACTTGTTAGCTCGAGCCGTAGCGGATATGTTCAATTTTTTCGGCAAAGTGACGTTTTTTTCTAACTTTGAAAAAGTAAATTCTTCATGTTGAGATCAATAGTCACACTTAACAATGAATCTCCCTAGACATGTCTTCATGAATATAAACTTGGTGCATGCCTCTATCACTGATAAAAAAATCAGCACGTTTGCTTGAGCCGTAATGGAGATATTCAATTTTCTTAAGTGGACATGACTTTTGGGGCACCCAGTATATAATAATTTTAGTGAATTCTTGCAATCTGGTGCAAGATTATATCACTAGTAAAGTAGTCAATACTGATTAAGATCCTAGAATGTGAAGATAAAGCAATGCTTCTTATCAAAGATACAAACTTGTTTGACATGCGGTTTTGTTGCAAAAAACAATATGTACTCTTCCTTAAGAATGCAAATACTCCTTTGATTGAAGAGAGGACCATATGGAAAAAATTAAACGAGGTTGTATGTTTGCTTGTTCGTACCAAGGTCAAAAAAACATCAGAGTCGCCACAAACATTCAGTTAAGCGAGACATAGGGACGAGTGTTACTTGTAGATATTGAAAAAGTTGTATCAGAATCATATGACACAGCTAACAAATTAATGGCAAAATTAGGAATAACAAACTTATTAAAAAACTACAGAATTTATACATTAGATAAATTAAGTGAATTTATATTCAATGATTTAAATTCAAAATCAAAGGTGTTTGATGATGCAACAAGATTAATAAATAATAATCATGACTAAGACAATTCCAGTTCGGATTACGATGATGGTGTCTCTGATCTAGATAAAGACGATGAAAATTCCGCTTCAGATGGTAATTATGAAGATCTTCATTCTTAATCAGCTGATCACAGTGAAGATATTGGATCTGTGAATGATGATGATTTCCAATCGGATGATGAACATACTGAATGTACTGAACCTGTGATAATAAGTTTCTTCTGGTATACAAGTAAAAGATACAATTAAACCAGAAATGAAAAATTCATATTTCAAAGTTCAAATTAATGATACATTAAGATATTTACATAAACAATCGATTGTATGGCTTTTGATGGATAAAAATGATCGTTTATCAAGTGAAGAGTTATGGGAAGAAATTAATTTGAATGAAAGACAGTCCAAAGACTGTTTTAAATTGATTTATTATTTATATGTGATAATCGACTAAGACACTATCAAGACATTCATTAATAAAAATCACTTAGGTGCAATCATGTACTTATATCTTTGCTGATATATAATGATTTTAATGTACTAAAGATAACATAACGAGATTGATTCGGTCACGTTGTTTTTCATGAAGGCACCTAAAGATTAGAAAATGCTTTAGTCAACGTAAATAGAGAGTTTTTAACATACGCATAGGGCTGACCCGACCGGTGGGGGGAGGGCGGAGGGGCGTGAGAGGTGTAACGCCCCCAATCGCGAAAAATTTTCGTTTTTTTCAAGCAAAATCCGAACATTTTTTGCGGCTTTTTAGAAAAAATTAATGATACACCCCCCCCCCCAAATTGGTTACACTCTCCCAGTGCTGACTGGTTCGGGCCAACCCTGCATACGCATGTCAAAAACTACATCTTTTTTTGTGAGAATTCACAAGAGCTCACGGAAATCTATCGGGATCTATGAGAATCCATAGGACTTCATGGGAGACTATAGGAATTATTGGAATCGAAAACCGTAAGATTCCGCTCTTTCCTCTTTAGTCATGTACCTATTTCCATAGGTTTTTGTTCGAGTATGATGTTACTTGGATGGATAGTCTGTAGAATATTGACCTGTTTCATTTGTTTCCTAGTATTCGGAAGTTCTCGGATTTCAAGAGCTCCGGTACGTATAAATTCCGCTGGGACAACTGTGTCCACTTTCTGAGTATATTTCTAGTCGGTTCTGTTAGGATTCTGTCTGGAGAGGGCGGAGAGTTATCGAAATGAACATAGTTTCCTCAAAGTTTTTGGTGGGATCCGAATGATGGGACGAATAACCTAGGTACATAGAGTAAATTCATTATATCTAAGGAGGATTAATGAAGCGTGATAATATAATATAATCAAAAGAGAAGAACATAGCATCTTTTAAAAGTAAGTTTACAAACGTTTTCTTTTTGATTCATAGAAATGCGACATCGATATAAGTAAAAAGACCAAAAATTTTAGTAATGAATGCGAGGAGTATAACAAATAATCCATAGAAAAAAATTAGAAAGAATGAATGTATTTAAATTTAGTAGAACAGAGA
>JAJEKB010017978.1:0-64887 GCA_022393335.1 Macrotrachela quadricornifera
AAAGAAAATTCAACGTTTTACCATTTACCTACGCCGAGATATATGCAAAATAAAAAATGTCGCAAAACTTTTGGAACACCCGGTATATGAAAGGTTGCATATTTGAAATACCTCTATTGCTGATAAAAATTTGTCAAAAATTTAATTAGACATATTCGTGAGTGTTGTGCTCTATGAAAAAGGGAATTGAATCCATTTTTTACTTAATGATTAATGCTGATGGGACGAAAAAATCGTCATATGCGAGGTGTGATCCAAAGTAACTCTGATATTGTCAGCAGCCACCAGCATTTTTTTTCGAATTTTTTGATAAATTTATATATATAACGAAGAATGTTTATCTGTTTGTTTGTTTGCTATGCATTCAGTCTCTGTAATAGCTACGATCACCAAACTTTCCACGATGCTTCCGTAGGCCACAGGAAAGGTCCACAGGACGTTGGATGGTCATCAGAGGTTGTAGGTGGGATATATGAATGAAATTTCATCGAGGTAGTTCTGTGATAGTTAACATTAGTAAATTTTCCACGATGCTCTCCTGGATTTAAAGGAAGTTTTAAAGTCTGCTGGCACTATTAATAGAGGCAGGATGAGGGTGTCTGAGTGAAATTTCACACAAGTTCTTTCACAATGAAATTTGCTTTCATTTTCAGAAATTTAGAGAATTTGTTATGATTCTCAGACTAATCATTTCGTGTGAACATTTCTTTGGTCTAAATGTAAAAACCGGAGTTTTCTAATTCATATATTGAAAGAAGAAGGTTTGTTCTTCTTGTATTTGAGCACAGTGTGAGCAAATGCAATGAAATTTTGCAGAGAATACCCTTTCGCGTAGGAGAAGATCGTAAGGTGGTTTTCGACCCAAAGTCTTCCCCTTAGAGGGTGTTTACCCCATCCCACTGTTAGATTACCACAGTAAGGGCTTTTATAAGGAAGTCTATACGTACGATTATTTATTCAATAATTCAAGTACGAAAATCTATACATATAAACAGGAATGTTTTTTCGTTTACTATGCTTTCTAATCAGATGACGCAATTCATTGGCAATTCGAGAGTGATCGTGTTCAGGATGGATGTGAGTGAGGATGACAGCTTGAGCCCGGTGAGAAGAGTTCTGTTGAAAATGCCTAATGCACGGCGGGAAAAGCTGTGTGTAAGATACCTCACGCATGGCGGGAAAGTTGTGTGGTAAAGATCCCAAGTACAGTAAGAAAAGTCCTGTGGAAGAGGTGTCACGCACGGTGAGAATAGTCGTGTGAAGAACACCTGTCGCACCGCAGGAACGATTCTGTTGAGGATGCCTAACGTATGCTGGTAAAATTCCTGTCTAGAAGGTTTTCGGCGTGATGGGAAAAGTTCTGTGGAAGAGATTTCACACACGGCGGGAAAAGTTCTGCTGCAGATAGCTGATCCACAGTGGGAAGAGTCCTGTAGAAGACGTGTTATATACAGTGGGAAAAGTCGGGTCGAAGATGCGAAACTTTAACCATATTCTCTTTTCATCGGGTACCTCCGTTAGTCTCCATATATTTTGAAATAGATCTCAGACAATTTTTCCTAAGGATAAGGGTGTGCTGAGTTACTGATACAGTTAATAGATTCTCAGTAAATAAATAAACCTTGGCAATCTCTCTCTTACTTCTTTTTAAGATTTGAAATTATATATAAAGAAATGGCTGCTGTAATTAAAAACAATATTAATAAGGTCAAGAATGAACTCAATCCTTATTTGAACAACAATCGACTTAGCCCATTTTTGGAGATGCTTGAACAAAAAATACGTTTGGAACGTCCACTGATTGCTCTCTGTATGTTTTTATCACTATTCTTCTTCTCTTATCTTATCGTTTTGTTCTCCTAGGTGTGCTTTCCATTCTTGTCATATATTTGTTATTCGGTTGGGGTAATGGTTTCGTCTGTAATTTCATCGGAATTCTGTATCCTATCCATGCTTCGTAAGTAGAACTTCGTGTGCAGATCTGTCACACACGATTATAATTCAAATTCTTTTTTTTTTATTAATCGTTCAATATGAGTTGAGAAAAAAGCTTTAGTATCATTACTGAAAAAATTTTCACATCTTTGTAGGTTTACAAGATATAATGACGAACGAATAATTTTTCTCAATACAGAAAAATTTACATTGTGTCATGTATCATTTATGTTACCTTCTGTTCTATAAATGTTCGTTCATATTTTGGCCACTTGAAACTAATCCAATGCAAAACTGTGTGCTTCTTCCGAATGTGTGCTCAGTTCTAGCTGACGATTGTTCTGATGAGTCGAAATATAGCGTGTGATACATTCGTTGATAGAACCTTTTGAGCTCTATTTCAACCTGAAGTCATGTCTATAGATTTGACACCGAAAACAAGATTTCACACAAAGGAAACCAGAAGTAAATAATTGGCTAATTAAAACATCTGAAACTTTGGATTTACACGTAAAGAATATGAGAGAGGAAAAATGTGGAAACAAAAAAGATGGACGAGAATTTTCATCGTAAGATAGATACTGAGTTTTTCATTTTAATGAAAAAGTTTTGACCTAAATGCGTTGTAATACTTCAGAGTATGATTAATATTCATATTTTTTTAATTCCTGTTCAAACAAAAATATAGTTGATAAATCGAGCACCAACTATCTCATACAGAAGATTCTTGAGCATTTGTTTTGTTCTTTCAGCTTTGCTTCTCTATGCTCCTACCAGAGGTAGCGTTTTATGTGAATTGTTTCCATAATTTGAACGTAAATATTATATTCTTCAGATTATCAGCTATCCAATCATCACGAACATATGACAATAGACATTTGTTGATCTATTGGAGTGTTTATTCATCGCTCATCTGTATTGATTCTTTTGGACATAATTTATTCAATGCACTGTTTTTTTATTGGCTTGCTAAATGTATCTTTCTCATATGGTTCATGAAATCTGGATCCCGTTTGATCGTTCGTCTCTTGATGCAAAATACTGTTACCCTCAATGATGTTCAGGACGGTAAGTATATGATGCGGTCAAATATAATCATCGACAAAAAGTAGAAATACGCACTAGTTGCACACTGATAGTTCAAATTCATGCAGATGGGACTTGGTGAAGATGGCGTAGATTAATGAAAGAGACCTTTTTGCTGGATTTCTTTTTTGAGGCAGTACTACAAGCGAAAAAATTAAGATTGCTGCCATTAATTCCTGAGCCGAAAACTGAAATTAAAATTGAAATCATTAGAGGAGAATTATCTATCAAAAGGAAAGATTCATTGAATGAAAAAGAGCTGTTATCGGAATCCCTGTAAGATTAAAATGTGAAAAAGGATCGAGCTACGTACTTTCATTATAAATGAGAAGATATTATGGTGTCTGGACTGGAGCGTTTTGCTAAGGAATCTATCGATCCTGTCTGTCACATCAGTGACGTTTCCATAGTGTTTTTTGCTACGTCGATGATGTTTCTTTGGTAATTTCTATCACGTCTGTCAGGAAATGGCGGGTTCAAGTTTCTACCTCTATACACTTTATTACTCGTTTTATATCGTGTTTCACAAAAACGTACAACTAAAGAATCAAAAGGAAAAACTTGTATATTTTTTTAATTTATTTTAGAAATTGGTTTTTCAAGATCTTCGGAAGAAAAAAATATTTCAGTTTTTCAATAATAAAATATAACTTCGTATAGTATACAGAATTTTCACCTATTATTATTTTTCCCATTCCATAATGCAGGACATAGATGATAATTCTATCGTTGTAGATGTTCTTTTGTTTATTTTTTGTGAAACACGATCTAAAAGAAGTATTGAGGTATATAGGAGTACAAAATTGGACCCACCACTCCGCCCTTCTCCGGACAGACGTAGCAGACACCTTAACAATACCCGATTATATACATCACAATGTTTTCTTATTTACAATAAAACTACATAGTTCGATCGTGTTTCGCATTTTAGTCCCACAGGGATTGCGCGACACAGCTTTCTTTTATCAAATAACAAATGGTATGTTTATATAGATATATTATGTGATAAAAAATAATTAACTTAGACTGACATTTTTTTATTTAATAGTAAATGATTTGAATTTTATTGTTGCTTTTAGAATCTGATATACTTCGTGATGGCGCTTATCAAGCAGATAATATTAGTCAGTTTTGGTACAAGGGAGAACTATCACGCAAAGATGGTACATTGACTATTTTTTTTCTGTTGAACCAATTGAATGTTTGATTTTTTCTGTAATAGCTGTTAATTTACTTGAGACAAAACCACCTGGAACGTTTCTTGTTCGTGATAGTCATGCTTTTCCAGGCTCATATGATCTTGTTTTTAAAGTGGAAACATTACCAGAGCATATCCCATCAAAAGAAGGTTTGTTATTTGATTTGAATAAAAACACAAAAAAAATGAGAATATATTATTTAGGTGTTCATCCAAATTCTGACTTTGTTCGACATTATCTTATTGAACGAACATTGAGTGGACATGTACGATTAAAAAACTGTCCTAATGAACCTGATTTTGGTACGTTTAAAAAAATAATAATTCAAATGAATAAAAAAAGAGATTTATTATTTTCTTTCTTAATTCTTACATTGAAACAGATTTATTGAAAATTATTAATATTGTCTAAAAGTGAATTTTGAAATTATTTTTCGAAATGTCGACTATTTAAAACATAAAGAATTTATTAAAAAAGCTAAATTTTGAATTACTATGAACCAACATTGACATTCCCAAATAGCGCTTTAAGTAGTGTCAGTATTAACCAGAGATCTACATCATGCCTAAAAAAACGAGGTGGAAGTGGGGTGAAGGACAAGCGAGATTTCAAGATAGATGGAGGCGACTACCAATTAAATTCATTTTGACCAACAGCTAGACCTTCCAAAAATGAGTCATATTTGTCGTTAGGGTGCGGTTTATGTCTCTGGTATTAACCTTATCTATATCAATTAAGGGTAGTTAAATTAATTTAAAAAATCTTAAAAAACTACTGACTATCTATCTCATTTTAGCTAATCTATCAACACTAGTATATCAACATACAGTTGCACCACTTTCTTTGCCAATAAAACTTATTTTACCTACTGATGATATTACTAAAGATTATCATTCTATCACTAATGAACAACAAGAAACGAAAAAAATGACTGTTCAAGATTTACTTGAAAAAGGAGCCGGTAAGACAAAGAGAAGAATATGAATAAAGACAATACTTTTCTTAACTTATAGCTTGTAACGTTCTATATCTGAATACTGTTGATGTTGAATCATTATCTGGTCATATGGCTTTAGAGAAAGCATTAAATAGCACATTTGATAATGCCGAACGTTTACAAGCTACAATTGTTTATTTTAAAGTAACAACTGCTGGTATTACATTAACCGATACAAAGAAAAAGTACTTGTTTATTGAAAATTTAAATCAGTAAATTGTTTTTGTATTAATGACAAAACAATTTATTTCTTAATCTTTCAGATAAACTTAGGCATGCACTGAATCTGAACGTTAGGATTTGGTTTGGCAGGTCTTCACACAAAGAAATAATTGATCTAGAAACTCTGAGCTACCGACAATCTAAAAAAGTCAACGATACTTAGAAATATCTAAATCATCGGGTACTTCTATGATCGTCCATGTACCTGAAGAAACGCTTGAGCAACTACTTGAATACTTGACACCGTCTGAACTGGTTGGACAGTTCCCAAACTCGAAAGTGAAGTTTTAGGCTCGAACACCAAATTAGAGTCCGGAATCGATGCATGCCGAGAGAAGTTAGTCATTGTAATAGTTCTGAGTTTGGAGAACAAACGGATGTGATATACAGTTAGATTTTAAGAAGATGGTGAATTTGGAAATAGTCCTCAGTATATTTTGAGCAAAAATTCATTAGTAATCTGTTTTCTATTGATAGAAATTTAAACTGAGATTTATTATCATTTATTTACCTGTTTGGATCAACTGTTAATCACTTCTATATGTTTGAATCGTAATACTGAAACTAATTTATTTGAATGACTGCTTTTATTATCAATGAAAAATTTATAGTCATTTTTGCATTGTTACATTTTAGGATGAATCAAAGATAGTAGAAATGTTTGTAATAATTCTCTTTTATTTAGATTGTTTACGAAATGTCAATTTCCAAAAGAATATGTGACATATTGTGGTGTTGATAATGAAACTGATCGTTTTTGGACGTATCAATATAGTGATCTTGAAATGTTACCACGAGCAAAGTATGATTATTATTGATTATTTTATTTTTTAGAATTGAAAACTTCGGTTTTTTTTGTTTAGATGTTTTGGTTTTGTATCAGAAAAAATAAATGATGAAGGATTTTCACAAGCAGAAAATGAATGTCATATATTTGCTGAAATTGATCTATCACAACCATCGGCATCTATAGCTAATTTTGTATCAAAAATTATGATCGGTAGTATAGCTGTTCAAAAGAAAGATCAAGAAGAAGAATAAAAAGTATTTTTAAATTGAACATTATTTTCGCTTTCGTTTTATTTTTAAGAATATTTACAGTTTTTCTATAATATGTGTACCTTATTTGCAGTTTTTTTTGTAGTTAGAACATCAGCTTTTTTTTCTCCTTCGTCTATCTTTTTTTATTTATATTTTTTAAATTCCATGGTCATTTATAGAAAGTTTAATTGTTTGATTTATAATACTTTTTGAAGATGTTGTTCCAATTGCATACACAACTTATCCTATGAATTAGTATTTATATGTGAAAAATATCATCAATTGTTTCTTCTGTTCTATTGTATTAAAAAGATAAAAACAAACTCTATCGTGCATATAGAATTTGTTTCATTCTTATTCAATAAAAGTATTAATGATAAGAAGATATTCGATTTCTTGACAAAATATTCTGTCAAGTATTTATTTTATTTTTAAATATTCATTTCATTTGCTTTATTTTCGATTTTTTTTAATCAAAAAGATCACAAATTCTAGAAAGTTTTAAATCGAATTGTTTGACAGATATGAAAACTATCATTGTCATCAGTAATAATCAATATAGACGAATTATTTATTTTTTTAAATAATATGCATATATAAAAAAAATTTCATGTATTTACAAATCTTTTATTAATATATAGGATGGCAAGGGTTTGGCCAGTTGAATTCCCTAAATTAACTTAAAGAAATACTTTCTGACTAAATTGAATAATAAAAATGATGTAAAAACGTGAGAAACAACATAGTATTTCTACATTGTCTTAAAATAAATTGTATATGAATACAGTTAAGATCATTAAGTTGACTATTCAGATAGAGAATGTTCGTCTGTTATTTCAACAAAATACATCGGTTAACCTAGTACGAATACAAAAATAGAGAGAAAAAAAAAGTATCAGATAATGATGAAAATCGAGATACAATGAATCATAATCATCTAGAAAAGACAAACCATTCATATTCACTTAGTATAAGCGTGCGACATCTTTTTTATTATAGCAGTAATATTAAGTTGATTTATCCCTAAATTTTCACGAGCTATTTTTACTAATTGATAAAATGTTATGTGATTTTCTACCAATTGGAAAAATATTATTATAATTGGCAGAGCATCAGAAATGGTTCTACCAATTGTCAGAACGTCATTAGCAGATCAACACCGAGCCGCATACCGTACAACGTCATTGTTATCTTTGTGTTTATAGCTGTAATGTGTTTGCGAACACTGATATGGCAGCTATTGCATTGCGATCTTCGAGATGGTTCTTTCTTATTGATCAGATATCGTACCAGCTCTTTTCTCTTGCCTTCTAAATATTCTCTCAATAATATTCTTTTCTTTTTATTTCTACAAAAAACAATCCTCATGAGTCATATTATACTTACAGAAGAAAGCTGAAAAATAAAGCATCAGAGAAAAAGAAGAAAGAATAAAACTACACGAAAGGAGAATGACAGATTACAAATTTTAGATTGGATTTTCTTAATAATAATTAATATAGTGCATATAATATCGTATCACAGTTGAAATTCAACTAGCATAAACACATCAATTATTTCCTATAATACCATCTGAATACATATATTCTGGATAGGAACATATAGTAAAAATGTCTGGTACAACAAATACTAACTCAAACGAACGACAGGTATGTTTGGTACAGTTTAGCATTTGATAATATTGTTTTTAGGCGGATGATTGTTGCATTATGTGTCTGAAGTCATTCGGCATTGTCGACGAATCCATACCGCGCAAATGTATCAATGAGAAATGTGGTCGATACTTCTGTACTCAATGTGTGAAACATATACAAACCTACAACGGTAATGATCGCCCTTTTAAATGTATGTACTGCTTGTACAAGTATCCGCTCAGACAGTTGCCAACGGAAGACGAACGACTTAAGAAAAAATTGTGGAATGATACGATTATCAAGTATGGTATTGAACGCACAAAACATTTACTATCAACTGACTATAATAGTGACGATCTATTGTTCGACATTGATTGTCGACGACGTCATTTGAAGAATCTTATTTCAACTCTCAAACGTTTGGATAGAACGACAAAAATACAAGAAACAATCATTGAAGCAGAAAACATGGCTAATAAACTTTTAGAAATTGTACTAGGCTTACAAAGTCATCCAAATGGCAATACCATTCTGTATAAAGAGATCTACAGACAAGCGATTTCATTAGTCGATATTGATGATGATACTGGTTCGCTCTATATACGTCTTTGTGAGCAATTATTCATCGAAATATCAAATGCTGAATTTTGTAGCATCCTTCCCAATACTAGTGACAAAATGAATGAATGGTTATGCGAACAAGATACTGGAGATGCTTTTCAACCAAAAATTTTTGATTTAATCAAAGCAGTTGAACAAGATCTTATTAAACACTGGTCGAATTCTCATATTCTGCCGGCTACTAAAATAGGAGTTATTGGTTATACAGGTGCAGGTAAAAGTTCTGTACTAAACCGTCTTCTTGGTGTGAGTTCACTAACCGATGATGATGCAGCACCAGTGCGCACCATCAAAAGTACCTATTATCAACTACAATTCGATCGAAAGGAACCACTTATTTATCCACAAGATCGAGACATCAAAATACCTGTTACATTGATAGATATTCAAGGTCTCGATAAAGATAAATCAACAGCCAATAATCAGTTTGAAATGGATCATTATTTAAATGAAATTCGCAAGGCAGATTGTGATATTTATTTGTTAGTATTTGATGATCAACTCTGCTATGAACAAGAACGTTGGACTGATTATATCGAACAGACGTTGGAGCGGAAATGCTTATTAGTACGATCCAAAGTCGATATTTGCTATTTAAAAAAATTCCATGATCTTACGAATATTCATTATTCTCAAAGTACATTAGAACAACGCAGCGAATATGATCAACCTATCATAGAGCAGATACGTAATGATAATCGAGTCAAATCAAAACAAGTCTTTTTAACAGCGGCTGCCTATGAGTCAGCGAGTATAGATGAAGACATGTTACTGAGTACTCAATCATTCGATCGTGACAAATTGTTCGACAAATTAAGTTATATGGCATTCGATACTTCTAATCATCGTATTCGTTTACTAACTAGACGAGCTGTAGTTCGTGTGATCAACACATGTTTTCGTCGTGGTTATGTGCTAAATGTACTTAAGTACAAGATTGCTGCCGGATTCGCAGCAATTATTCCTTTCGGTGATCAATTGCCTCGTTATCTATCAAGAAATAGTATTAAAGAAGCGTTTGGTATTACCGATGCTTTTTGTAAATATCTGACTCAATTTAATCTTACTATTCCGGAAGGTTATTATTTGCAAACATCAGTATTCAAAGAATGTGTGACGATTAAGACGAAAACTGATTCTCAAATAAGCGTGCGAACCATAGGAACAGTAGCAGGACACACAACAGCAGTTATCGGCACACTTAGCGATGATATTATTCGTATAGCCGCCCCAGCTACCACAACCGTATCAAGAGTCGCAACCGCTGCAATCACTGCTGTGACAATCGGTATAGGTGTGATCATTTCAGCAGGTGTCTGTGCTTGGTCAGCTGTCAGTAGTGGCCAGCATATTTTTAGTTATGTCAATAGAATATGTGACGACCTTATTCTGGTGACTGATCCTTTAATTTCGTCGATCATTGAACACGAAAATAAAAATGCAATTGGTGACACGTACTCGACAGCATCAAAGTAAAATATATACTTTAAATAATAAAACACAATAACTTGTGTCATATGTAATCTTGCATGTTTTTAAAATATTATCGTGTATTAAAGAATTTCTTGTTTAACCAAAACTTTGATTGTACAGTTAAATATATGTTCGAAACATATGCCAATTTCCTTGACGAGAAGAATGCATCTAGATGAAAGTAGCTCAATGTCAATATGAAGGATACTCTGAAGAGAGACTACTCTTTTGAATAGTAGACAAGTCGAATATTTGAATCGTTGAATTCAAGTTTCAAGTTTGATACTACTGTTTTTATTGAAGTCAAAAATGATTAAAAATATATGTTTTCGAAGCATAACTCATTGGCAAAAAACAATATAATGAACGCTATAGAAAAAATGATAAAATATTTCAGTAGATGAAAAAGTTTAAGAGAAGTCAAGATGTAATATATGATCTTCCAAAGATTTAAAATACCAAATCGAATGGTGGCGAATGGTAAACTTCAAAATCATCAAGATTCGACGGATTTCCGAAATGTTTCAGGGCCGAAAATTTGATTTTATATCGACCAGGATGAAGATCTTCTATCTGTAAATCTGCAACACGTTCATCCATAAAATTCAGAATAACTTCACCTTGCCAGGATATTGAATATGATGATAAGTAACCTTCAGTTACGTCAGGAATTACATTTCTGGGTGCGTCCAATCGAATAAGTGGAATCAGATTCAACCGAGAGTAAATTAGGGCAGAACTAAAGCAGAAAAAAGAAAACTATTCTTGGAGCGATGTCGAGCAATTGGAACTTCTTAATTTTAGTGTAATGTGCGTAAAAAAAATGGTCAGATATGTGTCGTGTAATATGTTTATCATAGCTGATGAAAAAAAATATTGAGAAATAATGAAATAATTTGGTACATATGCAATCATTTGATACCATCGATACTTATTGTTGTATAGAATAAGTAATTTCTCACAAAAAAACGAAGTTACCATTGGTTCTACATTGATCTTCGTGCATGTAATACTACTTTATTATTTATCTTTTAATATAGAAGTCAAAGTTTATCAATATTTCATTAAAGAAATTTATTCTTACTAGAGAACCGCTCGAGATGCCCAACGATGATTTCCTTCATTCATGCGCCATTTAATAGAGGGTATCGAGATAGTAAAAAGCCAAAAAATATTTGTACTCATGGCCCTTTCTTGAAAAGCTACGACCGTTTACTGAATTTTTGATCCATTCGTAAGTATCTGCTGAAAAATGAAATTACAGAATTTCGATCTGAAATTTTGTCCATAAATAGATCTAATGGCTGTTAGAATATTCTCAAAGCTTCAACGATAGACGTTTGCCACAACTAGGTCAAAAAAATTTTGAGAATATTCTAATAACCATTAGATATATTTATGGAGAAAATTTCAGATCTAAATTCTGTAATTTCATTTTTCAGTAAATACCTAGGAATGAATCGAAAATTCAGTAAAACGAATGTAACTTTTCAAGAAAGAACCATGAGCGCAAATTCTTTTAGACTTTTTACTATCTCGATGCTCGGTATTAAACAACCTATGAATGAAGGAAATCACCGTTGAGCACTTCGGGCAGTTTCCTCGTTAGTTATATAAATTTTATAGAAGAGCCATTGCAAAGTCAATTATTTATGTCTACACTATTTTTTTATATTGAATGGCATATAGTTCGAAACAAAAATTAGTAAAGATTGTGGATTAAGATTCTTTCTCTGAATGAAAAGTAGAGAAGTATAAATATTACGAATATTGAAATTTGATTAGCTTCTCACTTCAAATCTATTACAATTTACTTTTCTTTTCTAAAACTCATGGTGTTTCTTTAGTCGTTTTTGGTATCAGCAGAATTTTTATACTTTTTATCAAAGTTTATCGAATAGATGCTATGTTGACGAATATTCATAGGTTTGTAAGTTTCTTCGATTACATGTTATCCTGTATGAGGAAAGTAAAATATGATAGAATATTACCTGACATTAAGACCAACAAGAATATCTCCTACCGCTGGAACAACTTCAGTGAAAAATATGCGTGTTGGCCATGCTAGAACTACAGAGATATTATAATGTCCTTCTGTAGCATTCAAAATCGGTATCACTTCATCGGATATATATGTGCCATTTCTATCTTTAATTCCTGTTATAAGGCCAGATGAACTGTTTCGAACAAAAATACGTGCATTTCCATAATCACCCACAACACCAGCATCTATAGAATTTTTGTTGATATGTTCATGATGCAAAAAACAAAAAGTAAGTACTTACAAAACATATGAGCAATTTCTCCGTTGTCTTGATTAGTTGCAGAAATGAAACCTGAATAAACTGGAAGAAGTTTTGGATCTGCTTCATAGGGTACATTAAATCGAAGAGTGATTTCACGAGATCTACCAGGTTGAAGTGCAAATTCAGTTGGTTCAATGGTCACATTCTTTAGATTATGAAACAAAGGAAAAGTAGAACTTATACTTTATCAGTCATCAAATTCATACATTAATCGACATGAAAATTCTTAATAACACACTACATCAGTTTAAATTATGATAGATCTTGTGACTATATTATATGAGAAAGTATTAACGATTTAAAAAAAAATGTATCGATTGCTAGTAAAAACAGTAATTTGTCATTTCTCTTTCGTGAAAAGATCTCTTGTAACTTATTAGTTCAAAAGAATATTCGAGAAAATAAAAGAACTAGAATAATAATTTTCTTTTAAAGATTTTATTTATCAGAAAGTAAATCTAAGAGTTGCTTGTTAATTAATTTAGATAAATGAACATATTTGATATGCAAAAATACGAATATAGTTTATATGAATAGAAAGGAAAACAGAAAGAATGTTATTATAATTTTAGATTTTCTGCAAAATTTTTCCTAAAATTTGTCTTCTTATAGCTTTCATAGCTTTAAACACTAAATGTATTCATTTATTTTGAATTGATAAAACTAAATTTTTTAATCTTTAATGTTGAAGAATAGAATAATCAGGAATCAAAAACGAATTGATCTAACCTAGTTCATAACAATTCGAATTTCTCTGTATTAATAATGTTTACAATTTTAAAAAAATAAATATTATTTCTAATATCAATGAAATTTCTTGTACTTAAATGATTTATATTATCTAGATTTTTTGATACTCTTTTAATGAACTATCTTTTAATTAAGTTATGATATCTAAAATGTAACCTCTTGACCAAGATTCAAAATATAGATATGTTAATACATTTTAATTATCTTATGCTCATGATTTTGACTAAACAAAAGTTTTTAATTTTTTTATTGAGACTGATGCAAGACTTACGGCATAGTCTGATGAAAACAATGGCTTAGCGAGAAGTTGATCATCGTTTGGTGTTACCCCAGTGGCCAGTTCCGCTCCTTGATGACTCATTTTATATACAGCTCTTTTATCACCAATATTAATAACATTGACTTTGTACGATGTTGCCTTTCTTATTGTGTCATTTAATCCGAGTTCACTTGGTGAAAATATAGTAGTAGCAGTAAGAGCTTGAAAAGCATTTACCAATCCAGCTCCTTGTTTAGCAGTGGTAGCAAAAAGGGAAGAATTATAATTTTTGACTATCTTAGCAGTTGATTGAAATAGATTCATAGCTACAGAGAATTTAGGACGACATTTTCCATCTTCTGCAAGGCCATTTATAGTGTGTGGAGCAGGATTACCAATATTTGACAGAAAAAGTGCCAAAACTCTTGCAAAACAAAAATAGTTAGGAAATTATAAAATGATTTATAAGATAATGATACAGTGCAAGGAATCTATTGAATAGATTTTATAAAAGTTCTATAGATATTTTTTAAATTTACAATGAGTGTCCTCAAATAACGCAATGTTATTTAGTGACGTAAAGGTTTGCGTGTTTATTTTCTTTTTAGATTAACTAAATACTGATGATTGGAATAATAGACCACGTTTCTTTAATCAAATTGTTTTTTAAAATACTAACTAGAAATATATTTAGACATCAACAAAATCTATTTTCTAAAACATATTTTCAAAGAATGAAGTAAATACCTTTCATTTTTCCTCTTGAATTTCATAAAGAAAAATTTCCGATTGAATATTGATTAAATGATATAGTTCTTGACGAGAAAGATATTATTTGAATATTTTTAGTTACTTTCCTGTAGCAACTTTATTTTATCTTTTCGATGAAAAACAATGATGTTATTATCCAATTCTCAGAATGCAATAATATCAACAAGAATTATTCTTTTGAGAGAGAAAAATTCAACATACCCGGCGACATAAGGAGCTGCCATACTTGTACCGGACATAATATCATACGGTTTTAGAATTTTCTTATGGTGAGTGTACGCAGTTGAAACTGTTGAATAAACCATTCCACCGATACCCATAATCTGTGGCTTGATCAACAAATCTCCTGTCAGTCCATATGATGAGAAATCACTAGGTGTTCCAACAGTTTTCTGTTAATAAATTAGAAGAATAAATGCTTTTCAATAGAATATCTTCTATGTTCAACTGTATTTCATCTCTAAGCTTTATCACATTTATGAAACAATATATTTAAAGATTGAATTATTTTTCTACTATAATAAATAATAAAACAAAAATAAAAACATGGTAATCTTATTATTTCTCAGTGGATAAAGATTTCATTTGAATTCATTTAAAAAAAAATAAACTAAACAAAAGATTTATGTTTAGAAATTTTTTGATTTAAAGCTTCAATGTAAAGACTATATTCATATACTCTATTAATTTACTTTAACATTTTCAAAAGATTCTGTTTAATTACATTATTACTGTAACTGTTGGATGCAAATACTAAAAAAATTTCAACGTATTGCCAAGCTTTAATCTAATTCTTTTTTCTATAAAGTAAAGACAAGTGTTGAATCTACCTTTTAAAAAAGTGAAATCTTCTAGGAAAAAAATGTGATAATTTATATTAATGTATATCAAAATGATGAAAATTTCAATAAGCCAATGTTTTTTTGAATGATTTGACGCCTTGAGTATCCATAAAAAGTTTCCGTTTGATACCAGTCATATAATTGGAGATATTATCTATCAAATGCCCGAATATTTATTTTCTATAAACTAATTTCGATGAAAAGTTATCCAAATCTGATAAAGTCTGATCATTTTTAGAAAATTTTTTGAAATCTTAGCGTGATATATGTACTTATCTTCCATCTTCTATTTTTTTTTCTGAAAGAATTTTATAAAAGCAAATCAACAGTCGTTAACCATATTTATTGAGTTTACTTACCACCGAAAAAAGTTCGAATGCATTATTAAATGTATAAACAGCAGAAGAATTTGCGGTTACTGTCTCAATAATTCGTTGACCATCTTCCACACTGATACTTCCACTTGGAATACTACTCGAGCCTATAAAATGAGTTTTTTTAAAAATCAACCGAGAGAATAGAAACAAAACCAAGAATTTCAAAATCAGGATATAGAAGACAGGCTATTGCGCCAGCATTTGCTGCTTTATTACATCGATCTGCCGTGCCGCACGAGTCTGTACTATGTAAAGCGAACAAAACTACGGCACCCTCGACCGATTTGTTTAGACCAGAGCATCCATCATTATACGATCCACTTGGATCTAAATATCATTGCAAAATAATTCGGTACAATAAGCAGAGTGTATACTGACCATTGATGACAATAGTTGAGTTAAAACTCGATTTCCATAGACCAAATGCAGATCCAGCATTATAAAAAATTTTGTGACCACCAGGTCCGATGATAAAGTTTCGCAACGTGTACGAATTATCTGCTGAACCAACAGTCATCGCATCTGGCGCAAGTGAAGGAGCAGTGCTAGTATATAGACCTCCGTTTCCACTATTACCCATTGAAATTGTGACATACACTATAGCAAAAATTGCATTATAACATTTCGTACAGGAGTAGAAATCTTACCTCCCTTATTGGTCACTCGTTCAACAGCTGTTGTAGTAGCTTGTTCCGTATAAGCAGCGGGTCCACCAACAGATATAGTTACTATGCACATTATAGTCAAATTAAAAATTGTACAAAAATATTCAATGGTAAAGGTCAAACAGTACATTTAAATAAGACGGACTTTACTTTAACTCAATGCAAGTTTGACTTCAGTGTAATGGTATACTACGTAATCAAAATATTAATCTCGTTAACTAGACACTCAAGCGATGAAAACATCTGCTTCTTCGAAGATTAGTATATGTGCTTCACTCATAAATATTATTTGTGTTACGAAATTTTGAGAAAATCGAATGACGAGTCAGAAATATTTGATAAGAGTTTCAGATATTTCATGATAAACTTGACATAGTGTTAATCATACGAATGAGTTTAATTAATAAACTTTATGAATATATAAAGCAGTTTTCTTTCCTATGTTTAAAATAACATCTTTCAAGTTTTTAGACGTCAAATTTTTCCTGTCAACATATTCAAAGATTTTAAAGAAATTCTTTGTTATTTCATTCGAGTTAACCTTTTTTGAAAGGAACATACTAAACTTACTATGATGATAAACACAGTTTGAATGCTTGGAAAAGAACTAAAACCTTTCTCAAACATATATACGTTCTTATCCCTCAAATGTCTTCATAACCATATTGACAATAAACTTGAAATATTTAATTCTACATACTATCATTGGTTTTTATTAAATTCACATATAATTTTTTCATGGAATGTTTCACTCTCATCAAAACTTCAAATGAAGGAAAATTTTAAATAAATACACTCACTTATATCAGCTTTGTCATCATAAGCACGATATATTGCTTCAGTAATCAAATCTATACATATGTTAACAAATAGTAATAATAATAATAACAAATACTATGAAAGAACATAATTAGTTCGAAGTACCTGTTCCAGCATAATCACCCGGACATCCGAATACACGATCTTTTAAATAACAATAGACAGACTAAAATAAGTATTACATAGGGAAAATTAGATGGATTTACATGCACCGAGTACGACATCAGGAGCAACGCCACTAAAAGGTACAGAAGGAGTGAAAAATGTGTTGTTAATTCCAGTTATATTTGCAGCAATGATTCCCGCAACATGTGTTCCTATGTGATGCATATCATCAAGAATAGAAATACGAAAAAGAGTAAATATCGTTGATATATACCGTGTGCAGATGTAGTACAATTATCTATAGGATCATTGTCAGCCACTGCTGTTGGATCACCAGAACTATATCTATCGCCAGCTAGATCTTAACAAATTGACCTTTCATTAATATTTTATTTAAAAAAACCACACTCTCGTTATTTACCATAACCAAATGCAACTTTGCATCCTGGACCAAAACAACCTCCAAGAGCAGGATGTGTATAATCGATACCGCTGTCAATAACAGCTACCTATACATTAAAACAAATAATTTCAGTCCATTTATAAAAAAAATAGAGAAAACCATCGAATGAATCGAATCATTTCTCATTTCACTACTTTAAAAGTTTCAGTTTAGTAGATATTTTCTGAAAACTTTTAGCAAGTCTATTACAACCTATACAATTAGACGAACTAATTGTGTCCATCTTCAAAATAGATTTTAAATAGCTCAATAATATACTATCGAAATCAGTTAACAAAGAATTTGCGCACATTTAATCATCCCAAAATAAATAAATAACCTATGCTATATTATTGATCAATTTTGAGAACGTTCCTTATATCAATTCTTGCAGTTATTACAGTATAAATGACTTAAAAAGGAGAAGATTTCTATTATAATGAGAAGTACACAATTTCATCGATTCCTTACTCTAACACCTGCGCCAAAGTTCTTGAAGTTTTTATGAACTTGAGCAACACCGGTCAATTCGAAGGCATTAATTAAATAGGAATCACGTTCAATTGATGCATCAGAAGAGAAAGAATTTCTGATAGGTTGTGGAGCCGGAATAAGATAAACTGGATGAATATCAATAGCATCTTCCAACAGTTTTAGTGCCTCAATTGAATTGTTTGTAGATACAGAAAAGGAAGCTCCATTGAATAGTGATGATTGAATCACATTACGTATTTTTATTTCAGAATCGACGATTTTCTTAGATGCTTTTAAAGAAGCAGTAATACTCCGAAAATGATTTCTAACATTAATATCAGTTGGATATTCAACTATATAGGTGTTTTTTAATAAAATAAGATTTCCATTTCTTTCTGGAGATGATGGTAGTTTCAGTTTTGTATGTTGATTTTTTCTTTGTCGTGTTTCAATTTGTTTTTTTAAGTCTAGAAAATAGAAAATAAAATATATTCATTGTATTCTATCATAGATAATTATATATATGAGAAACATTTGAACTAGACAATTCATCATCAAATATTAGGAACTGCTTTTTTAAAGCAAATAATTTTATATTGTATTGTTCTTTTGCTTCAAATATTAATTATCAATAGTGATCACTCAAAAGGTTATATATGACACATATCTAATTACAAAAGAGAGAAAGGTATTTTGAGAATAATGAATTCAATGACCAATCCTATCGTTTATATATTTCCATTCAAAATTCAGAGTGTTCGTGTTTTTTAAAAATATTAGTTTTACCCAGACCTAATGTCCCTCTATTCTTTCCTCTTGAAAAACTTCTATCTTCAGATTTGTTTCAAAAAAATTATCGAAAAATTCTGTGTGATGTCAATTACTAGATGAACAATCACAGCATACCTTGGATAGTTTAGTGGTTCACATTAAATTCAGTTTCAGTGTAGAAGAATTAGAGAATAACTCTACATGTATTAGAAGATGATTTTTATTTCTGTTTATAAGATTGATTATCCGACTCCTCATACTAATAAGAAGTTCTTCATCACGAACTTCTATTCTATGTTTTAGTTAGTCAGCTATAAATTGTTGTCCTTGAGACTAGATGCAAAACTTGATCTATTAAATGGCTCACCTGGTTCACACTTCAACAAAAATGGTTGCGATGGTGGGGCAATTGTCGAAGAAAATGTTGGTCGCTCTAAATGAAAATATAATCATAAATTAGTAATTTTCGGTGTGCATACTTTGAATTAAAACACAATAGATATGAGAGCTTATATATCATTACGATTACATCTTTCAGGTAATATACAGTATCATATCTGTGAAATAATGTGATTAGGATTCTTATGACATATTATTATTTTCGTACCATGGAAAGAGTCTGTTTATTATTCATAGAACAACTGTTCTGAATCAATTACCAATTTTTGAAGAATAAATTTGTATACTTATATATGCATTCGAATAAATAATGATTTTTGTATTCTTATATTGCTTCAGTCAATTTCTGTTGCTCAAAGTTCGCTTCCTTTGACAAAAATTGTTTTGTATAAATTTTATATGACAAAATTTGTCACAAATTTTTAAATATCAAATCTTAGATATACGTAAAAATCATTGTCTTATGTATTTTTACTTTTTGATCATTAGAAAAAGTATCTAATAGCTATAAAAAAATCTATTTACATACAATTTAACATGTCATGCGATGGAAAACATCTACAATATGATTAGAAAAATAACCTAGAGCTTCAGAAGCATTCGTAGATACAGCCATTTTTCGAGATGATTGTGAAACGGTAGCGGTAGATAATCATTTGTCATAGACGCTATTTCAAAATGCACTATTTCTATTCTGCTTATTTGTATTAACAAAAGACACAAAATAAAAGTCAATTAGTGCATACCTGTTGATTTGAATTTAGTTGCAAGTACAATAGATAGAACAATGCAAGTAATTAATAAACCAATTGAAATAACAATCATAACAATTAAAAACCATTTTAAACCACGAGAAGAAGTTTGAGATTTTTTACTTTTTTATATAAAAATAAATAAACATTAATATTTTGTACAATATTTATTTTACCTGTTATCGTAGTCGTTTTCTACTCGTGTATTATTATTAACGGGAAATTCACGATAGTTTGTAACTGATTCCGAATATGTTGACAAATTAGTGAATTGTTGATTGTTGGCAGCCATTTACAATAAATTTAGTAATTTATTTTGATTTACTATAATATGTCAAGGAAAATAATGAATTATAAGATCATATAAATCTTTATTTGATCTAAAGGCAAGTATGAGGATGTCAGAAGATATCTTATTAGAAATGAACATATAGTAATAATCGGGAATACAAAATACTAAACAATGAACTAATTCATACATATCATTTGATCGTATAAAGTTTATATCAGCGTTCATATACCAAAGAATTGTTAAATCTATTAGAGAATCTGATGGAAAGCCACTTCAAAAATGATTCAGGATGCGAAATGATACATTATAATCAATTATTTTTTTAATGATAAGTATACACACAATAAAATAAATGATCTACAGTCTGAAAGACTAAAGACAAAAAAAAAATTACTTGATGTTCGAAAAATATCCGAACCTAATCGAACCTTCAGATATTCAACTATACATCATAAGAGACTCATTGGAGAAATATCCAGATGCTTCATGCTCTCTGAGTTCGTTGGATAGGTTCCAAACCTGGAACCGTTCGTGTTCGATGCAAGTCTTCCTTCCCTCTCCACAGACGTGATAAGCACTACAGAAGTTTATTGTTTACAACATAAGTGTGCACCTCGGTCGTTTTTCATATTATAATCCACCAAGGATTGTGCTGAAAGTTTTTGCTAGATAGTAGGATATTGTTGTTAAGCACAATAATAACTTTTTATCCATAAATTCCTTTCTGTCTCTATTTATTCAAAAGAAGATATTTATGTTTTAACAAAATAGATAAGGTCTGTCTGTCACTTAAATGAATTTTTAATATACTCATGAATTGATGTCGAAAAAGTGTTATATATATTATAGAAGTTTCTTAGTTTCGACAAGACTTGATATGAAAAAATACGTTGGCACTGTTTCTTCCTAAAATATGACTAATAGAATTGAAGAAGAAAAAATTCAGTGTACCATTTTGGTTTTTCTATACGACGCTTCCAGTTACTTATCACGAAACAATTCTATTTTGTGGAATCGACAAGCGAAATATGAAACTCGACAATGAATATACGTTCCTAGACTCGATGATAAAGATCAAGTTACAGACAGAGTACGAAAATTTCCGAAACGGATACAAATAACCTTTCTTGGTCATTAATCTGTCTTCGTCATTGCAAGTTCAAATATCTTTTCTAAAGTGAACTTCTCCATAACGTTTTGAAGGTATATTCTATTAAAGACTATTTTTTTTTATATCAATATTGCGATGAAATAAATATAATAATATTTCAAATATCTGGTTTTATGCAGAATTTTACAGTGCATTATTTTAGGAAACAATCAAGGCTAAAGACTGAAAAATAAAAACTTTATAGTCACAATACTAAGAAGTTTATTTATTCCCACACATCAGTTATCTTTTAACTTACTTAGATATTTAACTATTCTTGCATCAAGAAAAAAACATGGGTGTAGGACATACACACAGAAGGTATCTGATAGAGGAAATCAAATAGTTGAAAAGAAATGCAAAGTATATAATACAGCGAAATCACTACGAAAATATTTGAATATGATTCAGATTACTCATCTAGCATGACAATGTAAAAAAATGTTAGATTTCATATTTGTCATACGCTTTTTTGAAACACAATCTATAAGAGAGTATTGAAGTTGAGAAAGTAAGAATTTGACTCATTACCGCGTTCTTCACTCATGCATCCGACACCTTAGTAATAATTTATCATAGGCATCACAAAATGTGATGAATATAATCAAATTTTCTCATTTAAAATGTAAGTGCTTTCAATCGTGTTTCACATTTTTAACTTCACAAGAATTGTATTATGAACTTTTTATTATGAAATGAAAGGAAATACATATATGAAACAATCAGACATTGAAATATCAAAGAGAGAAAAAAATACATACGTAGCTCTGATTTGTTATCGCAAAAAATCTAACATTTATAATTTCGTTTTTTCTTCTCCCCTTTATAGTTGACTACCTTGAAAAGCTGAAATTTGAAACAACTAAAAAAACAACTAGATTACTGTATGTACCAGATAAATTCTACAGGATTAGATTTGAAAGAAATTCGATATAATGAAATCAGATGAATTATATACAGTGAATGAAAGAAATCAATGCCAATAGTATCCAAAAAAAACAACAAAAAACTATATAAATAGAAAAAAAAATAACGGGGTAACATTTTTAATGCTAAAATCAATATACAATTTTAATCCGATCTTTCTAGGAAGCTATGCCGATGATGGCAGTAGTTTTTTTTAGTTCTGGAGTTAGTTGACAATTGCCCTGATCAAATTTGAAAATAGATGAAGCATGGGGTGACAAATTGAACTTCAAATGTTTGAGGATGCCGCATAAACGAGATCGAAGGACATCACGCTACGTGAGGGCACCTCGATAGGTCTTCAAAGATGAAGACATGTATTGTGAGCTTCACAAAGTTGAGGATACGTAGAGTATAGCGAAGGAGTTAGCATTTAAATTCATAGCAAGAGTAGCATGAAGAATAAACTGCAGAAATAACAGGGTGCGGTTTGGGTGTGAAGGTCATGCGTGAACAGGGACACTACCGTGAATTTGTACATATGTTATAACTCTAAGAATTATCCCTATAGCTTCTCAGAAATATAGAATAAAATTAGTTTGCCGTGTGTCATTTTGTGATAGAAATTTTAATACTTCTAAAATGCGTTCCTCACAATTCGTCCCGAAAAAAAATGGATGCCAATACTATCAGCACTGAGAAATCCCGTATTAATGCATTATATATCTCACATATGTTATCGTTATTACTAAAAAGCTGATAGTAATTTCGATGGGTGTACTATGTACTCAAAGTCAACGTATGAACAGTCGGATGGAAAGAATATTGCTAAAATATCCTAAGATCTGTCAATACTGGTCAAAAGACTATTTGAGAAGCGAAAATATAAAAGAAATCGTAACGGTACTATTATTACCAATATAAAAGAAAGAATAGATACTATTAGATATAGAAAAGATGCTTTTATTCTGATTAATGTCGCCAATCCTTAACAGCTGAATAGTTTTTTAAGGGATATCGTAATAATTTATATAAAACCTGCAATGAAACTTTCTATAAACAATGAATATTTTTTTCCGATTTAGATAGTCTAATAGATTATGAAATGAAAAACAAAAACCTATCAGACAGTTTGGATAAACTTTCAAAACTAGCAACAATTTTGAAATAGTGACGGAACCAGGGGTAGTCTAGAAGAAGCTAGAAAACTTTGAAACTTGTGTCAATGCATATGTGAGCTTCTTCTAGAATTTTTTTCTCGTTCCGCTATTATTTTGAAAGTTATTTTTCATTTTGAAAATTGTATCTGATCGTAGACGTAATATAAATTTTTATTTTTATAACCAATATCGAAAATCATTATGTCCAGCTATTTACTGAAAGTATTTATGAGATTTTAAAATGATATATTATCAAACTATGATAATTTGAAGAAATATTTCATTAAAAGGAATATTCAGTTATACTGACATCGATTTATCTATAACTGCACCAATTATATTGACTATGAAGAGAACTAACTTTACTTTGATAAGAAAACTTTTTAATTTCATACTGTAAAGGCTAAATAGCTCTTTTAAAAAACATTCTATTAGGAGGGAAGTAATCAGTTAATTTTTTTAATGATAGAATAAGTATATTGAGAAATTTTAACATCTATCTTTGCAAAAAAAAATGTCTTTTAGTGATTGTTCTTTCTATTATTAATACATAAATTTATCCGATAAATGATTATGTATTTGGTATTACTTTTAAAAACAGATAATATTCGGATTATTTGATTGATTTATCATTTATCATTCGAATAGATCTCGTTGATAATAAGTATAGTATATATATGATAATTTAAATAAAGGAATCTAATATTCATAAAAATCTTCTTAAAAGTTGATTATAATCATGGATTATGTTACAAATCTATTTCGAAATTTTAAATGCTAATAACTCTTGAATGATATTTGATAAAGATTTATAGAGAAAAGCAAACTATTCTTATTGATACAAATGATGATGGTGATATATTTTTCATGTTTAATTAATGATTATCTTGATTTAAATCAATTAAGTTTCATATGAGAAGAAATTTTTAATCAATTTTATCATTATCAGATAATCAAACATTAAATAAAATAAAATTGAATCAAAAATTAGATTTTATTAATGAATATAAACAATATTGAACGTTAATTGAAACATACAGTGAATTAGATTAAACTTTTTTTTAATATTTAAACAAAAAGAACTTTTTGTTTTAATTTAGATAACAAAATGTTTTATTTGAATGTAAAGATAAAAATAAAAAAAAAAAGATCTTTCATTATCAATGATAAGTACACAATTAAAAACGTTTGTTAAAAAATTATTTCCATATAATTAATTTATTATTATTAATGTTAAATATAATGGATTAATATCAAATTATTATCAAGATATTAACTTTTATCTAGAAAGTATTTCATTAAATAGAAATAATGATAAAATTTCAATTATAAGTATTCAAACTATGCCATAAACATTTTTACTTAATAAGTCAAACTTTTCGACAAATATTTCTTTAAATAAAATTTCATATTATATTGAATAATCATATGAAAAAGATATACTTATGTTCCCAATGCTTTTTATGAATTATTAGTAGATTGATGCTACCTACTCAGACAAAAATTTGAAAAATCGCATTTAAATGCCCTGTCTGGAACCGTGATTGGATCACAATCGCGGTTCCAGACAGGGCATTTAAACGCGTTTTTACAATTTTTTTTATTAAAAACAATGGAATTGTGTGCAGCCGCTTTAGTATAGATGTCCTTGTAGTTTATTCGAGTGAAAAAGATGAAATTTTTTTTCATTATATGATTGGTTAAATACTAACTATTAGAACGCAAGAAAACATAATGTGTCAATATATAAAGAGATAATGCAATTTTACTTATAATAACAGTAACAAGTGAGTTTATTTTATAATAATATAATAGCGTTCCATAGCCTTGTCGCCTGTTGAGGCCGGCTGCAGTTATTATTACTAGTCTCCATATGCAGCCGAATTCTATCGTCTTTTCTCTTTACAGATGGCGGTATCTGCATCCTCTTTCGTCCAACATACTAACTAAGGATATAGTCAGCACGAATGAATCATTTGAGATAGTTTAGCCGTTGGTGACTTGTTTTGGATCATTTCATGGATAATGTTGCTGAGGTTCGAATACAGTAACTTTTGAATGCGTGCCAAATAACGTAACCACTGAATCATAGAGGATAATGAATAATATGCCTTTGAATAGTTTGCCATTTTTTGTTGAATGGCAATCTGATTAGTCTGATTCAATAAGTTTAATCACTGCATCGCTAGTAGGCTCTTTCGAATGAAATCTCGTGAGCTTCCCGGCATGAACTTTTCAGGAATTTAAGAAGAGATGTTAAGGATTCACTTGGAATTTAAGTACAACTGCAGAAGAACGACATTACCCACTGTTTAACATATAACAGAACAAAAAAATTCTATGGAAGCATCACAAAACCTTGTATAATAAAAACAAAATATTACATGTGCACAGGTCAAAAAATCCGACGACGGATTCCATCGAATCTGACAGTCGGATACTTATACGTTTTCAATGATTCTCAGTTGTTAAAATCAGTAATTATTCCGATTGCTGGATTCCTATCAGAATTCTGTAAAATTGTATCAATTTTTGAGTCTACGGTCCATCTTATCTACTATGATTACATCTGGAATCTAAATTTTTCCGAATGTGAGTTGAAAAGTCTCATGGATTGTAGCAACCGAAACCTGGTGTGTTTCTTATGGATTTTGGATTAGGAGTCGCCGCAGGGCAGTTATTTTTATTCTATTCTATAACGCGTTGATCAAAGAACCTATAAATTGAGGCTACGTCCTAGAAAGCTTGTTGACCTAATAACAGCAAACTGACAGTTTTCAATATGAGCACTCAAAGTTTTTGTTAAGTATGAGCTAAAAGAGGTGTTGAAGTACCGACGTGATAGATTTGATTCTATGTTTCTGTCCAATAGACAGGGATATACACCAAAACAACATGTGATTACAGATTGTGATAGACAGCTTTTCAAGCGTAAGATTCTGATAGTATATTCATAAATTCATAAAACAGGACCTTTTTACTTTAGAAGCTAACTAAAAAGGTCTTGAGGGTGAGGGTGGAATTTTGTAAGAGGGCATACTTAGGGATGTTACTTTATTTTTGTTTCGTTATAATAGAGAATAAAGTACGAAAATCTTTATTTTATAAAGAATAAAGTTTTGTTTATTTCTTTGTCTTTATTTTTCAAAACAAATTTAAAATAAAGAATAAAGACTGATTCATCCAAATTCTCCTAAATGTGGTCAGGAATTTAATCTCGAAACTGACCGTCTGTTTACAACTTTGTCCGCAAGAGCTGTTTGGTCTACTTTCACAAAAAAAAGATAGGCTATAGACTACCTTTAGGTCATCGAGTGCTAAATTATGCAGATATCTTTAGTTGCTCAAGCACCATATTATGGGGTATCCCAAATCCTCAATTGCCATATTATGAAGATATCCTTAGATCTTCAATTACCATATAATAAGGATTTCCTTAGGTCATCAACTACCATATTATGGGGGTATATTTACGTTCTCAAGTAACATATTATAGGAGTATCCTTACGTCCTTAAGTGCCATATTATAGGAAAATTCTTACGTCGTCAACTATTGTATTATGGCAGTATTCTTGGGCTCACAAGTGCTGTATTTGGCGAGCATCCTAAAGTGCTTGAATACTATGTTATGGGAGCATCCCTAGGTCCTCAAATGGTAGATTGTGAGGGTAATTTTACGTCTCCGGATGCTATATTATGGAAGTATCTTTACGTCATCAAGTACTATATAGGTTGAGTACCGTTAGGACATCGAATGCTATATTACGGGAACATACTTACGTAATATACTTAGGTAATCAAGTGCTACATTTTGCCAATATCCTTAAGTCCTCATGAGCTATGTTATAGAATACTCACAAGTCGCCGCCAGCGATCTCCTTCACTGTAGTAGGGTCTTAATTAAAAAAAAAACTCTATCTCTTTATTCGTAGGGGAGTAATTTGAATCTGCAGCCAAAGGAAGTAATGGATCCACTCGATTCATGCTATTAGTTTGAACATAATAAATAAATCATTGATATACCAACAATATACATTAATCAAAAGCTATTTCATAGAACTATTCTTCTCAATTGGAAAATTGATGTAGAAGTTTATATCTAAAAAGTGACATCATGCCAACACACTGTCTTTAAAAAGAACTTTTTCTCTAAATCCAATGTGATTAATTTCAATGAATTCCATTATAACAAGCAGCATTGATCAAGGCGATCCACTAGGTCCATTAACTGTAGAATAAAACTACTACCTTCCGGACCAACACACGGTGATTTTCTCGATTAAGATTTTGACTGCAGTCAAGCGGACAACTGCTGAGGGCCTTGAATTACTCCAAAATATAGCTTTTTAGGACGTAAGAATATCCTCAATATATATTGCTTGAGGACCTAGGAATACGCAGACAATGTAGCACCTGAAAATCTAAAGGTATCCCAATGTATAGTATTTAAGGATCTAAGTATACCTCTATAGTATAGCGCTAGAAGATCTAGCAGTGCCTTCCTAATAAAGCACTTGAAGACCTAAGGATGCCCCTATAATATAGTATTTGAGGACCTATAAGTGACTGCAAAATATAGCACTCAATGATCTAAAAGTATCGGCAAAATACATCACTTGAGGACCGAAAGTACTTGCATTATATAGTACTTTAAGATCTAAGAGTACCCCCATAATATAATATTTGAAGACCTAGGAGTATCTGAAAAGTATAGCACTCAAGTACCTAAGAGTACCTGTCAGATATAGCACTTGAAGTCCTATGGTACCTGGAGCAGCCATCCTAACCCGCAATGTTGAACATTCCGGAGTCAGTTTCGGGAATTCCATCGTCGTATACCATAAAATGATTGCTCGATGTTGGCCGAGTTCCATTGATTCCCAGAAATTCGAAATTGGGTGGAATTCTGGAATCCGTAGGAATTCCGTGCAATTCCATCTGCACTCAATTTCAGAATTGACGAAAATCGATCGATGTTTATGGCGCGTTTGACATTCATTGACGATCGAATTCGTAGAATTAGGTGGAAATGATTCTGGGGTGGAACTGTTTCCTCAATGTTCAACATCGCGGAATAGTAAGTATTCTCACCAGATGGCGATCGAAATAACTGATTTTTGTTAGTAACAGAACAATTCTAGAGCGCTGGGTGAATGATAAAAATATTTCTCCTCATACAATGCTCAATGATGAATCAACATTCCTTTTCTTAATGTTCTAGCATTTTTTAGATTATTTTAAGTCTGCATATGGTAACAAACTTGCCTCAGATACACTAGACTTTAAGAACCAGTGAATCTGTAAATTGAAAAAATCATGAGTGAAGCATCCAACGATGCGGGCAACCAAAATAAACGAATGCGGACTCGCCAGTTTTTTGTAAGTATCATTCATTGATGTCTCATTTTTTTTCCCATAATGATATCAATGCATTATGCTGACTTAATTTACTGTCGTTTTTTTTATATTAGTTAAAAATGTCTTTTTGTTATGAATATAAATATTATAAAAGTAGCACTGTGAATATGTGAACACTAAGTTCAATAGGAGCTATCACATTCAATACAGATAGTAATATTTCAAGTGTAGTGCGTGAGTGAGATCAACAATTGAAGTCGACTGAAATGTTTTATGAAATCATAATAAAAATTTCAGTGTATATACATCCATCAGTTGAATGTTTGTCAAAATTTATTTCCAAAAAGAATAAGTGTTTAATATTGCATTTTTTCTTTTTCAGACGACAATGAATGATCCACAGATGGATGAGATCTGGAATAACTCACTGAAGCCGGCTATTCAAAGAATTCTAAAAAAGGAAGCAGCCTCCTTAGCTATCGAAGAACTTTATCGGAACGCCTATTTAATGGTATGTCATAAGCATGGCAAGAAACTCTATTTGGGCACTCAAGAAGTAATCACCCAACATCTTGTACAATACGTGCGCTACATTACTGCTGTTGTGTTTCTATAAGAATTTTCCTTCGCTTTTTTTGTTTAGGTAAGGCCATACATTCTAGAATCATTTTCAACACAGTTCTTGGCCACACTAAAGTCAATATGGGATGATTTCTGTCAGGCAATGCGTTACATTCGGGATGTTCTTATGTACATGGACCGAGTCTATGTTGGCGAACAACGTCTCGAGTCTATATATAATCTAGGTCTTATCCTATTTCGTGATAATATTATTCGATATCCGATTATTTGTGAACATCTTCAAAGCAAACTACTAGAAACGGTTGACTATGAACGACATCATGATATCATAGATAAGACAACTTTGAAATGTATCCATCAGATGTTAATAGTCCTGGGTATGGGTAGTCGTTATGTCTACACAGAAGTTTTTGAAGTATCATTTTTAAACCAATTGATTAAATCTTATCAAACTCAAAGTCAGAAATTACTGACTGAAAATAGCATTGCTAAATATCTTTGTAAAGTATCAACGCTTACTGATGAAGTAACTCAATGGACTATCGATTGTTTCGACAGATTAACGATAGAACATATTATTCGAGTACTTGAAGATGAATTTATTACAAAACATATGGAAAATATTATGAACATGATAAAATTAGACGTTATTCGTATGCTCGCATCAAACAAATTTGAAGAACTTGAACTTCTCTACAAACACTTGGAATTGTGGTCTAATAATTATTCATCTCTTTCCGATTGTGTGAGTAATTATTTGTGTGAACAAGGAAGAGTATTAAATGAAGGAAAAGAAGAGCACAATTTAAATGCTATTATTGAAAATCTTCTCAATCTGAAAGATACAATCAATAATTTTCTCAGTATATCTACTAAATACGATAAAACATTAGAGCAACAAATCAAACTTGATTTTGAATATATTATCAATTTCAATGAATATATTTTAAAGCATCTCTCATTATTAATCGATGATCAATTAAAGAAAGGAATTAAATGTCTGAATCATGAAGAAATGATTGGATTGTTTAAAAACATAATCTTATTATCGTATTCAAAAGAAAAGGATCTTTTTAAAAAATATTATCAAGATTTTAAGGAACAAATATTTAAACTGATACCAAATATAGATGAAGATAAAAAAACTAATGCATATATTGGATTAATTGAAAATATACTCAATATAAAAGATATTTTTGAAAGTTTTCTCAAAGCAGCTTCGTATGAAGACAAAGTAAGTATTGTTTTTATTCAAAGATCTGTATGATCATTTTGTATCTATTCTAGACATTCAAAATCCAACTCAATTCAGATCTTATATATATCGTTAACCTGAATAAAAATATTTCAGAATATCTTTCATTGCTTATTCATGATAAATTACAGAATGCTGGTTCTAATCTTGATGATCATGATCTTGAAATTGTTTTTGATAAAATTATGATGCTATTGGATTATTTACAAGAGAAAGATATTTTTGAACGATGGTATCAATGGCATTTAGCTCAACGTCTTCTTTTCGATAAACCAATGTCACAAAATATGGAAAACAACATGATATTTCGATTGAAAATTAAATGTTCTTCTCGATTTACCTATCAATTAGAGAATATGTTCAAAGATATATTCGTCTCACAAACAATAATGAATAATTTTCAATCTTTTATTGCTCAGAAATCTTTCAGTTCACATAGTATTGATCTTTCTATGCGAGTTTTAACTACAGGTTTTTGGCCTATTCAGAGTATGAATTATCAATGTAATCTTCCACAAATCGTAAATAAAAGCTACCAATGTTTTGAAAATTTCTATTTAACTATACACAATGGTCGCCGTCTAATATTGCAATCAAATTTAGGTACAGCAGATTTGACTGCTGTATTTTATGGTGATTTGAAAAATGATAATCTGCATGAGGAAGAATTTCAGTCCACAATGATAAAAACAATGAAAGAACGAAAATATATCTTACAAGTTTCGACTCATCAAATGATTATTTTAATGTTATTTAATACAAAAGAATCATACTCATTCGAAGTTAGTCTTTAATCTGTAGTTTGATTAAATTTTTTTGAATATTATTTATTTCAGGAGATTCATCAACAGACAAATATTAATGAGAAACATCTTCAACGTGCTTTATTATCATTAATCATGAGCAAACCAACAACACAGAGTATTCTTCTTAAAGAACCTCATAATAATAATATTCAATTGAATAATCGATTTTATATTAATGATTCGTTTATATCAAAACATTATCGTGTAACACTAAAGCCAATTCGAGAAAAACCTGATATCAATTTGGAACAGAATGCAATTGAGAATACGATCAAGAGTGATCGTGAACATCAACTCAATGCAGCAATTGTACGAATCATGAAAGCACATAAAACTATGGAACATACTCAACTAATCACCCAAGTATGTTTTATTCATGGTTAATGCTCATTCTTCTTTTTGCCCTTTTCAGATTACACAACAATTAGAAGGACGCTTTCCAGTCAATTCACAATTAATCAAAAGACGCATTGAATTATTAATCGATTCTGGATATTTATCACGATCACAAGACGATACGTAATATTCTTTTTTTTCAGTAATTATTTTCATTTTTGTTTTTCTTGATATTTCTAGGAGAATATACAATTATGTTGCTTGAATGAAAAATCAAACTGCAAGTTTTTCGTTCATCTTTTACTCTTCACACAACATAGCAATATTTTATTTTTATTTTTTAAAATTTACCTATCAATTATATTATTCCTGAAGTAAAAAATTTTGAAGTTTCAATAAAATAATCTATATTCATTCATTAGTAAAGTAAGCTATTGGAGCGATAATGATTTTTGATGGAAGATGAGCGTCTTTGGAGGTTCACTTTAATGGCATGAAATTTTCAGAGTATGTTAAAACTAAAATGATTTATTAGACAATTCAATTTTCTCTCTTCAAGATTATTGTATATACAGTACTTGCCATAAATTCCTGGACATATCAAAATCCAAATAAAGCTCAGTCGTTGTCCATGAAATTTTTACCAGAGATAGAGCTCGAAAAATTGTGATCGCAAGCATCATCAATTGCACCACCATCAGTAATCAATGTGTGTTGAGAGGCATCATCATAACTATAATATTGAAAAAGGGAGACGAAGAAGTATCGAATCTTATATTATAGACTTTTCTAAGAATGTTTCCTAAAGTTTTCTAGACCAATTTTCTGAAAAAGAATTCAAACATTTAGGTTCTTATAATATATGAAAAACGGTAAAAATGCTTCTTTTTTGGCAGGAATCAATAAAAAAAAATGCCTCGGAAATTCGGATAAAATTCCTATAATTCGTGAACCAGTAGATGTAAAAGTCTGAGCCCTACGTAGTTTTGTAAATCTTTGATTGACGGTTTGAATACATACTTTACTTTAGCCACGTATCAAGGTACATCTATTTTCAAGGACGTTGATTTATATTCTTGAAAAATCTATTTCAAATTAATTTAAGATATACTGTTCGATATTCTTTTATCTCTTCATTCCAGTGGTAAAAACCGTAGCTCTCTATTTTATTCTTATCATAAATTCTTAAAAAAAAGTACTCATCCATCTACTTTTTGAATTCGACATTATTAGCTTTTATATTCGAAAAATCATAAAAAATTGATTAATTCGATTTCAACTCTGAAATTATCTGCTTACAGAAAAGAAATCGTACTATTTAAATAAATATTTTAAGTTGTTCATTGTAGATTATTAAAACTAATTTCAAACATCTATGCAAGATGATCATATTTATTGGTAGTTAAAGAGTTATCACAACGAAAATATTCATATATAGCAAGAACTGAACAAGCTGCACAGATATGCCACACAGCGTGTAACTGAAACCAAGAATATGGCCAACAGACAATTTTTGACGAATCCAAGTGGCCACAAACTACCCCGATAGTAAGTGTCATTGCACCGAGACTAAGTAATATTATTTGTTTTTTCGTGATCAATTTCGATTTCATATGAAAACATTCAGACAAGAGAAATATAATAACTAATACAGCAGTTAATATTTTTTCTCGATTCTCATATGATTCTGGATAGTAGACATTACTAACAATCCATAAAATATAGGCGATAATCAGAAAGATAAATGTAAAGATGTATGTTTTGATATAAGCATGACGTGTTAAACTATAAAGACTAATGAAAGCAATGATAAGCCACATTCCAGTGAGATCGAGACGATGTCCAAGTTGACATCGACATGCATGATTGAGCCATGATCCCATTGCATGTCCACAATTGGCAAGACCATTAATCATAGATAAGATTGTATTTTTTGCACGAGTTTCTTTCTGACATTCAATCGATTGAACCAACATATAGAATCCAACTGCAAGAAAAGCGAAGTCGGAGATAGAATTAGCTCTTTCACGCAATAGATTAGTAGATCTGTCATGTTCACAGAAAGGTATACCATCTATTCGCTGTTTTGTACTAGACTCAAAATGAGACCATGGTGATGTGTCGAACAGATAATAGTCGAGGGCGACAACACCAATTAGTAGAATGATGAATAGAAGAATAAAAAATATACGGATAAATTTCATGATCATTTTACAAACACAAATTTTGATGAATGTCTTCTTATAACATGTAAAATATTCTTAGGCCAACAGAATATAACAGTAGGATAGCTATCTCTCTTACACGACAAACTATAGATAAGATAACATTACCGCTTATTGTTGATATATTACCTATGTTGAATAGAATACCATATAAATGACTATAAACACTAAAAAAAACGATAAACAGCTATGATGTTTATGATTACTATTTAGAACTGTTCTACAACCCTATAACTAAGATTTGGATATCACTCATGAATGCTTTTAAGTTAAAAGCAGGAGTCATGAAAAAGGAGAGAAGATTAGGGTACGAAAAGATGAACACTGTTCAATAATTAAGAACTATTAATGATGGCCAAGTCAAAGTAACAAAATTGTTTACTGCTTCTGCGATACATTCTTTTATATAATTTATATCAAAATTATTTCAGATTTTAATTCTTCAAAATTTCCTGCAAATTACCAAAATTCTTATGAATCAATATAGTAGTAAGTAAAACAACATATTAGAAGAAATTAGAGACTTATTTCTACTATGTGTTTGAATAGATGATAGCTAATTATTATATTTCTTAATCGATTATGAAAAAGGATGGATTTTTTTTGCTTTACTTAGTCTAGCTTTCGAGAACTATCTTGAGAGTTATCTATATGAGTTTTATACTTTAGTCTCGTCAATACCTGCATGACAAGGATTCTCTTCGTGATTGTGAAAATCCTGATAATAGTATCCTATTAGAGAGCGTTGGAAATTTTTGAAGATCTATAGAGAATCCTTCATTTTAAGATAAATTTCTCAGTTACGAAATATTTTTGACTACTATCATATTTCAATTGTGTAGAGATTATATTGAAAGCTTTTTTGATTGAACAATTCTTGAACACTTATTATATCATGAAAGCAATCTTCTTCTTCGTTTATTTATTTCTATCTGTCAATATATTTATGTTGTCTTTTTAGATTTTCGAATTAGAAAATAAATACTATCATTGTTTGTCTAACAGACGAATCTAATTTCCATGATATTTTATGGTAAATATTTATCAAAAACTAATATTTTAAATTTACTCAAAACTTGTTGAATTTTATTGGGATATTACTAATAATCATAAGGTCTAAGATTATAGAAGAAAAGTTCATGTAAGAATGACCTTCATTGCTCGTAATCTATCTATGGATGATCTTCAATCTATTGTATGGTCTGGCTCATCTACTCATCTCGAGTATGTTGCTGAAGCGATCGAACGAGCATCTAAAGGTGAAGTAGATTATCTTGCCATTGATGTTGATGGTATACCACTTGGTATCGGTGGTGTGGACTATACAGTTAAAGTTGGAGTAGGAACACTTTATCAGCTTTCTGTTCATCCCCATCATCAATCGAAAGGAATTGGTACTGCACTTATTCGAGCTCTCGAGAAAAAAACATTAGATCGTGGTCTCACTATTACAGAATTATCTGTCGAGGTGGAAAACAGTCGTGCTCGAACGTTGTATGAACACCTTGGATATAATATCGTTGGCACCAAAATTGAAACTTGGGACGAAGAAGCAGATAATGGCGAGATTCGTTTGTACACTTGTGAATGTTTCTACATGCGAAAGATGCTTCAGTGAACTGGTATCAAATTCTGATTGATTTGACTCACAAGATATGCAGTTAAAATATTCAATTTCTTTTTTCGTGAGGTCTAGTTAATTATAGTTAATTTATGATGCTGGTTTTAAACACGATATTCATTTATATCACATTTTAAGTAGTTAAGACAATTATAAAACTCGAAGTTTGATTGTAATGCATGATTCTAGCGCACATCATAATAAAGAAAGGGTTTTATTAGGCATATCTTTATGGATATAACCTGCTACATCAAGAACTTTTTGCGTTTGCGTTGCATGTAGTGCATTTGAATAGATTATCGTGCATCCGCTTACTGATTTTATATCGAAATCGTACATACAAGTTTCGCTTATTCCGACTATTTGAATTCGATACTTTTTTAATTGTCTAATTATTTCTTTTTTTTTTGATTGCTTTACATAGGATCTAACATTCCATTCGCCAAACAAGACATGACCTGGCACATTTTTGCACCGATAATATTTGTTTTCGTTATCAATAATAGTTTTGTGTTCAGCTAGAGTTTGCTAGTCTCATGACTAGATGAGTGAGGGTGAGACGAATAATGTGCTTTAATAATAATACGAATGTTTTTTTTTTATTTTATAATTAAACAACATCAAACATATAGTTCATCTTATTTCAGCTAGCAGAAAAACATCGTTTTGTATATTTAAAGGCTTGTATACATGCATCACGTAATTCCTTACGAAATGTTTTCGATGCCAATGTATAAAGAACAAAAGTAAGCTAAAAGAAAATATATAGATAATAAAAATTAGTAACGAATTATTTCTACATACTGAAGTATAAGTATATAAAAGAGTAAGAGCAATATTGGCAATAAACAAATCAATTGCATTTTGATCTGAACTCTTTTTTTGTGAACTAGTTAAAACTGAATAAAGAGGAAAACAAGTAGATGTCATACATAGAAGAACATAGAAGATAACTTGTAAAAGTGATAATTTAATAAGTTGCATTTCACGTCGACGATAATTGATGTTCTGAAATACAATAACTGCTGGTTGAGTTACTGTTTCAAAATTTTGTGGTGCTATCTTTGCGCGGCGACGACGACTGCGTACATTATAAAAAGTAAGCACACTGAACAGTATCATAATGATCACCGGTAGAATAGATGATACAATGAGTTGTACAGCATAGAAAAATGCATAATCATAACCTGATGGAGTTATACATCCCAACTGTGGTGACATTTGATAACCAATAGGTACATGAATACTATATATAATCCAAAAACTAATACTACCGATAATAAGCCAACGAACGACACGTGATGAACTAAATTGTCGTATACGTGCAACTTGTGTTGTTACAATCCATCGATCGATTGAAATTAAACATAGAAATTGACGCATAAGTCCAATACTAGCCCCAAAAAGATATAATCGTATCTTACAAAGAGCAATTACTGTATTAAGAAGATCATAACCGGTTGTATATGCTACTATTCTAGTTATACAAAAACTATTAAGAAGAACTATTTGAGCGATAGATACACCAACAAAATATTGTGAACATGTATTTGAACGTAAATGACGACGTAAGAAGATAATTATATTGATTAGATTTCCTAACATTCCAATGATATAAATCGGTGTCCAATAATAAATCATAAGTTTAGTCGTCAAATTCGATAATTCGCTAACGAGTATTGTTGGTGTTGACATTGTGTTATTAACTTAACTATAAAATCTAATGTTATAACAAAAAATTTGAATAATTATTATTTATTTTCAGCCGGTGAATGCATTTAATAATAAACAATAAAGACAAAGAATACCAAATATATCATATTTTATTTTTGATTAATCTGGACAAGTACTGTTATTTTCATCAGTCAAAATAAATGAAGTTATATGAAAAAAAGAAAAAGAACAATTTCTTATAATTAGACGAGAGAAATAAGTAAAAAGAACAAAAGCCTTGTAATTAAATAGAAAAGCGTTTTATTATCTAAATACATTTTCTTCTTTTTATCTATTTCTCTCGTCTAGTTACAAGAAAATTGTGGTATTAGTTTATTATCTCCCTGCATTAATTAGTAAGGTAGTATTGAAAAATAAAAGAAAAACTTATGCAAGGAGATAACAACCCATTACCGAAATTGTCCTTTTTTTATGTAACTTCATTTTATTTTGATTGACGAAAATAACAGTAGTTGTCGAAACATCTCAATAATAAAATATGATATATCTAGTATTTTTTTCTTTATTGTTTACGAGATGACATTATCGCTTTATTATTTCTTCTGATAATTGATACCTTATAAAATATATTTTATATAAAAATGTCAAATAATGTGAATCATTTAATCTCGGTATAATTATTGTGTAGATGTCTTTTGAACTCATAATAATAAATGTCAGTACATTTTCTAAAGTTAAGTGACATAAGTGTGATATTTGAGATAAAGTCATTTCATTATATTTAAAAACTCCTATTACTAATTTAATTTGACAAATATTCGCATTGGAAAACCAAATTTTTAGATTATGGTATATGAACAAAAAAAGCATATGATAAAAACAAAAACATCAATACGGTATGCAACTTCTTACAACGATATGAGAACACAATCGAAAAGGAAAGAAAATTCAGTACGTTGTCATACTTGCTTGTAAATTTAAAAAAAAGTAAAAGAGAGGAAGGAGTGGAAACTTTAATTATGAAGCAAAACTGCGAGAGTAACGACCGAAAATAGCATCTTCAAGATGAAAAGCAAATTTGTCATATTTACATTAATCAAGGATTAACGTATTGTCTAAAACTAAATTCATGATAAAAGAAGTCTAATCAAAAAAGTACTTAATCTAAAAATATATCCGGAAAACCTAGCTGTTATCAAAGACAGCGTTTTTTTTTATATAAAGAATGTGAATAGGATAAAATTGTTCCTTCTACTGAGTTAGTCAAAATAATTCTAATCACGGATATTTTTGCAAATATTTCAGTACAAATATATCATAAAATCTTGATTTTAAAACCTATGTATCGTCAAGTTCTTTAGAAGAGTGTCGATGAAAAATCTTATTACATTATTCTAATAATTTCTAATTACTTTATATATATTTCAACATCAGCAGATAATAATACTTTAAACTATTTTTCTTAATATGCTTCGTGAGAATCGTTCATAATTTTTTATGAAAGATTTCTTTAGCTCGTACTAATGAATTGTTTTTATATGTCAAAAAATGAGGAACTTCGTGGTGTCTTGATTATCCATTATAAAAATGGAAAAATAGAATAAAAAATCTCAAATATATAGTGAATACGATTCATTATACAGTTCATTGTTGAACACAACAATTTAAGCCAATTAGCTTAGTTAGTGTCCATGCATCATTCGGAAGGAAACGAGGAAAGAAGGGGGCAGACTGAAAATGTTATCATTGTGCATTCTTTTTTTATAATAATTGAACATTTCACCATCGTGCACAGGTTGAAGTTCAATCCCACAAAAAATTGTCAGAATAACTCAATGGAATTTCTCATTAGCATTCTTATAAAGACTTTTACGACGCATATGAAAGATACAGCCCTAGGTTTCTAATTTATTGATGCGAAGGTATTTTTGAAAATATTCGATTTTTAAATCATTTTGAGCCATTTTGAGATTCACATCATATTAATGGTATTTATGCCAAAACTAAATCTTTTTCTTTTGTTTCAAATTTCTATGATTCTTTAAAAAACTATATAGAAAGTATAGTTGGTTCTTGCTTTTTTTTATAAACCCTAAAATAGTTTTCTATTTATAGTTAACTCATAAACAATTTTTGAAATTAATGATTAAATAACAATGTACACTTTCCCCTTTTTGCGCATCTTCTTGTTATTTTTACAGAACCATATTTCGTATGAAATGTATTATCGAATGGACGTATATCCTTTATAAAAGTCACTTTCTTTTCTCTTGTCTTATTTGCTGATCGAAATAATTCAATTATACGAAATAAATACTGGTTTATAAAATATGAATGATTATCAGAATATTATTTTTTTCTCTCATTCCTTCGCAAGATTATATTATGTCGCTTTCTTTATCACAACGTTATGAAATCATGTTTCTTAAACTTCATACATTGGTTTCTTAAAATACTATCTTAAACTAATTGTTCGAATATTTATTTAAATAACATTTCTTAAAAGTAACAATGCTAGTGCTTATGAAAAACAACATTTCGAGAAAAAAAAACAATATTTGTTAGTTAGTTCACAACAATTTTTTAGTCAAAATTTAGATGAATTAGAAAAAAACTCAGCCATTCGGTTCTCCTGAATATAGAATAAATTATTTTTTCTTTCTCTACTCTATTCTTATACATATGGTTTTCTTCAGGCTTTATTATATTATAAAATTCAATAATCGCATAGTTATTATGGTAAAACGGATTTAAATGATTTCAAAGCATATTTAAATAAATTTAAAAAAAGAAGAAAAACCAAAGATCCATCAATGAATAATAGCGATCAAATGCTTATCATAGAAACGAAAGGAACGGGTAGAACTCATATCATTGAAGCCATACAATTTAAATATAGACGATCCTGATGCCGATTCTTAAAATTGATTTTCACGATTCCGATACGATTCTAAAAAACATTTTTGTCAGTTTCGATCCGGTTCCAAACGTAAAAAAATTACATTTTCCGATTCCAATACGATACTAAAAATGAATAAAGTTCCTAACGATTCGGATCCGGTTCCAAAAAAAACTGACTTTGCACATTCCTATTGATAACAGCTGTCTTATTATCATTAAAAGAACCAAGTTTACGTATTGCTATCGTAGAAAAAGAAACTATCATTAATCCTAATAGTAGTTCGACAAGTGCATTGCATCAACGACAATTTCGACAAATATACAATGAAGAATATCTTACTGAATTAGCTAATATGTCGGTTCCTCTATGGCGTCAATTGGAACAACTAGCTAATCTATCATATGGATCTATTCTTAATATAAACGATGGATTTCTGTTCTGCGGTGATTTTAATGTAAGAAGATCGACAATCGAAGGTGATTTGTTATCAATCAAACGAACATGTGACAATCTACAAATGGGTTTTGAATGTTTGAATAATACACAGTTGCAAATACGCTATCCAGTTTTGACACTTTCTAGCCATTATCAAGGTATCTTTCATAATCAATCGGGTTATATAAATGTAACTATGCTTATGATAGCTCTATTTCGTATTATCGATCAAAATTCTAATATTATCACTCGACAACAAGAAAATTTTTTATCATTTAAATTATTTGATAATCAAACACAAATCATAACTGATCGTGGTGTATTGTATGCTTCTCGAAAAGTTCTCTTTTTTCCTAATTCTCATATTAAAAATATTTCACATTTACTGTATTTTGATTTGAATGCAACATTATGGGAAGTTCCAATTTACTATTTTCGTCGTCTTCCAAATGCTGATCAATTGCCAGTTTGGATAGCGTTTGGTCAACATGATCAACAATCACTCTTTTTTGGCTTTCCTATTGATTTTACATCTGGTTATATTGTTATCGAACTGAATTTCATTCAAAATCTACCAAATCCATTGATTTATTCTTCAGATAAAACAAATACAATCGATCCCTTTATCACGCAAAAAGTTATCGAATGAGTTTCTACTCATATGAGCACATTGGTCAATGTATCGGATTATTATTCATCTAATAATACTTATTTGTCAATGATTTTGCCTGGAAATGGATTTCTACTCGATTATGTTCCTGAAAAAAATACACGAATGTTGATTCAAGCTTCTATTATAAGTATGAGTTTGATTCCTATTTGGGCTGATATTCTTTCGGACATGACTTTATTCGAAATGAATTCATCATCAAAATATGCTAAATATATGAATTATTTCTCATTAACACAACCAAATCGACTCATTATTGAGCCAGTCATCTTCAATAAAGGATATCAAATATCACATTCTTTATTCGTTTTGTGCGGTCTTGTCAGTTTGATACATTACTTTTCAACATGGATATAAACTTATATTCATTAATTACCTAAAATACTAGATGCAGATTTTATGAAAACGAAAACTTCTTTTCTTTATATTTGAATAGATTTAGTGAAAGTAAAGTATCATGATTTAAAAAAAAGAAAATGATTCATGATTGTCTTAATTAAATATATAGTTATTAGCGACCACTAGAAGTAAGTTCAATGTATTGTCCTATTCCTCCACAACCATTTGGAGTGATACGAGTAACAGTATATCCATTGGGTATAGGAGATCCAAAACAAATTTGCATTCCATTACGTGCTAATTCAATATATCGTCCAACACCTCCACAACCGTTTGGATTTAATCGTGTAATGACATATCCAGTTGGAATTGGAGAACCAAGACAAACTTCCATTCCATTTCTAGGTATTTCGATATATTGTCCTACAGATCCACAGCCGTTGCGGTTTAATCGAGAAATAACATATCTAAATAATAATTTTCTTGCAAAAATACAAAAAGAAAAGGCTGATGTTGTCACATACCCTTCTGGTAATGGAGATCCAAGACAAATTTCCATTCCACTACGTGCTAACTCAATATATCGTCCAACACCTCCACAACCGTTTGGATTTAATCGCGTAATAACGTATCCAGTTGGAATTGGAGAACCAAGGCAAACTTCCATTCCATTTCGCACTGGTTCGATATATTGCCCAGGAAAATATTGACCACAACCATTAGGGATCAATCGTGTTATAACATATCCTTTAGGAATTGATGAAAGATCACAAATTGTTCGACTTTGTGCAGATACACACAGACACCAAAAAGCCACGTAAATGACGGCATCTAAAATGTCATAATTTCACTACCTGATTTTGAAGAAAATAGATCTTTTTTCAGGCAATATATAAATCACTTTTGACAATCTATGAGTAAAATACGGATATAAGTTTTTCTTCTCTTTCTTTCTCTCTGTACAATTTTAACACATACCAAAAAAGAGAATCTATAATTATTTACGAATTTAATTCTATTGAAAACTTACTTGAAAAAATAATGAAATTCATATCGTAATCTAAAAAGAAATACTTCGAAATAATACTATCACCTATTATTTGTTAGTTTTTCAATGTTAGAGAAGAAAAGATAAAAATATCTTATCTGAATCGATAAAATCTGCAATGGAATATCCATCACAAAATATTTTTCAAATAAATCGTTCGGTAAATGCTCTGTATTTATATGATTATCTCACGGATATATTTCAAAATGTATGACGAATATACCAAAAAATGTGACTTTTGTCGTTTTGCATCGTTACACTTCCTCTTCTTATAATGAGTAAATATCCGAATACTTCTCCATTACTAATCGAGGTAATCGAAATCATGTTTTCTTTTATGATTCACCTTAATCATAGGTGTAAGGTGCACATATGTTGGTAATTTCGTTGCATATAATATTAATATTTACATCATGGTGTTATTCATTTTTCAATGAATAAGGAGATATAACAAAAAAATATAACAAACCGAACACATTTCTTCCTAATGAATTAACTTATTTTTGCATCAAAGCTTCGTTCAAGTGACATGACAAATTCTCAAATTTGCCATTCTAAATTGGATCTAAACTTTTCTAAAATTGGTTAAAATTGATAAATAAAAAGCTACAAATTTTTCAAAAGCAATTTTGAAGAACTATGATTGAAAAACATGAATTGAAACTGATCTATCTATATAATTATCACATGCAATATTTTTCCATTTTCATTAGAGTTAAATAACTACTGTAGTTATCATCGAATCTCATTGAATTTGATTATGAAATTGACTCTTTTGAGGATATCTCTTGAAAAAATGATAATTTCTCATCATAAAATCAATTATTTCACACAACAAAATCATCAATCAATCTCACACATCATTCATTCATTATGAATCAGAAATTTTTGTACTCAATGATTCCTCCAATCAACGTCATAAAGGTGACTCTGTCAATCAAATAGCACATCGTCAGGACCATTCAACTGATTTGATTACTGTTCTTTCTGATTTCTACCAACAATCACACGACCTTTCTTCGATCCTTTCGGTTAACACATGAATCGATTATTTTTCCAATCAACTACATAGACATTATTCTAAATCTTATAATATATCAAAGATGCACTATCGAATTTATCCAGGCAACGCCGGGTAGTCTCGCTACTAATGATATATCCACCTGACGAAAAATAACTGAATACAGTATTTTCCATAAATCATTACTATAAATTGATACTTTGGGAAAAATAAGGATATATTTTGATAGCTCGAAGAATTCTCTACAACTCTTTATATAAACATTTTAAATTGCACTTATCTGCTAAAAACAAATTCATGCACAGTAAAGGCATCTTCATTGGCAGATTTCCCCCAAAAAAGTGTTTTGTCTTTCGTTTCTTCCGATACTTTTCAATATAGAATTAACTACCATAAAACTAAGTTCATAATCTGAAAGTGCATGAAAATCGCTGTTACTCTGCATTACTTTATTCGAAATAAATTTTAAAAAAATTGATGAAAAAATAAAGTATTTATAAATTTTGACAAAAAAAAAGAAAATAAATTTGAAGAAAAAGAATGGAAAAAACTACATTTTGGAGGAATCTGCTAATGCACATGCCTTTACTGTGCATGAATTTGTTTTTAGCAGATAAGTACAATGTAAAATGTTTATATAGAGAGTTGTAGAGAATTCTTTGAGCTATCCAAATTACCCTTACTTTTCCCAAAATATCAATCTATAGTAATGATTTATAGAAAATACTCTGTTCAGTTATTTTCTGCCAGGTGGATATATATCAATATTTTATTTCATTATCTACTATGTACTAATCGTCTTTGAAGATTATGAACATTACAAGTACCAAGAACATGCCTTGTTTCATTGATTGGCGATTTCAAAAAATATTTATCTCAAAAAAAACGAAACATTGTTTAACAATAATCAACTGGTACTTTTTTTGTTACAGGATATGAAGTGAGAATGTGGATGACAAGAATCTGTTCCGTGCGTTCGTGAGCTTTATGCACGCCACAGCTCCATCAGCTGGTTCCTGGTCACGCACATGAATGTCAAATATTGATTGTTCGTGAATATCTTTTTATTTAATCTAAATCATTTTCAATCACACAAATAAAACAATATATCACTAATTTTTTGCTTTTTCTATATTAAATTTTTGTATTCGATGATTATTACGATCAGCAACATAGAGATTTCCATGTCGATCGAATGACAAACCTGCAGGAAGAAATAATTGATTTGGCTGTCCTCCTTGATTGTTTCCACCAGCAAGTACACTTCCCTGGCTGATTCCTTTTGACCAGCACATGATTCGATGATTCCATTGATCAGCGACATAGACAGTGCCCGATTGATCGACAACAACTCCTAGAGGACTTGACAATTTTGAAAGGCTATTTCCTTGTATTTGGTCACCCGCTTTAAGAATTCCTTGTTTTGCACCTTTTTGCCATTTCATCACACGATGATTTTCCGAATCAGACACGTACACTGAATGATCTCGATCGACAAATATGTAGAATGGGCGATTGAGTTGATCGAGACGATCTCCTTGTCCATTGCCACCTGCAACCACTGTTCCTTCAGCATCACCAATTCTATATCGTCTTACTTCATGTTTTTCTCCGTCAACGACATAGAGAGATCCATTCTCGTCCATCGTCAAACCGATGCAATATATGTTTGAGATAATTGTTTCACCACTAGTACCATTTCGACGAGGCCATCGAACTACTCTTCTATTCCACGAATCAGAGATGATAAGATTATGTCTTCCTTTGTCGACAATCACATGTAGTGGGTTGTTTAACTGATTAGCTCCATTTCCTGGTCCATTTCCGCCAGCAACCGGTTGGCCACTCGTTACACCATGTTTCCATTTCATAATGCGATGATTTCCCGTATCAGCAATATAAATCGTTTGATTATCGTCGACATACAAACCGAGTGGGTAATTGAGTTGGTTAAATCCATTACCTTCTCCATTTCCTCCAGCTACAGTGCGACCATTCTTAGCCCATGTAGGATTCGAATGAATATTAACCAAACTTGCGCGTAGTGGTACTAAAATGAAACAAAAATTTGGAGTACAAATACTGCAAACTAGAAAACAATCATATCAATTCAGAGATGAATTTATATTTTCTTGAAAATAAAATATTGATTTTCAAGTTTCAATTTTATGCAAAAAATCAAACTGAGTTTCTATTATTTGGAAAAGCAAACATTTTTTAAATAATAGAAAGTTAAAGAATGAATTATAAAAGTTTGAAAATGCCTTGACTTATTTAAAGCCGATTTTCAACAAAACAGAATTTTAAAAAGTTTACAGGGAATAAACATCAATTACATTGAAATGAATTTCTCATTTGTTTGTTTTGGAGCAGTATTTAGAAGAGTGATCTTTCATTTTCTCCACAGTAAACAATTATTTGAAAAAACTACTCAGTTACAGAAAAAGATTATTGAATTTTGTGAAACACGATCTAAAAGAGAGTGTTGAAGTGTATAGAGCTAGAAATTTGGACCTTCCCCCAAGAGAACGTGACCGACATCTTAACTAAATAATTAATTAATTACTAGTTATAGATTGTGACAGAAAGGCTCTCGGGACCATCACATCGGGTGAGAAATGCCAGCTGTAGACCATAACAAACTGCTACAGACGGCTTTAGGATGCTATAGGAGGTCATGTATAAGTTGAGTCTAATTAAAATATCTATGAAGTATATCCTTGTTGAAGTCCTGTGCTCCAAAGTAAGGATTAATGCGGATGCATGGCAAGTTTTTACGGAAATAGCAACAATAAGTATATCGTGTTTGATATTTTAATCCCACAGAAATTGCGTTAACAGATTTTTTTGTATATGAAAAACTTTTACTTATTAGTTTTCTCAATATTGAAAACAGAAGTTGTTTATTTTTCAATATATTTATTGTTCAATTGAAAGTTATTTATTCGAATATTTTGTATTTATCAATACTAAATCATTTATGTACTTGACTTTTCTCTTAGAATATACATCATCATCCTCACCCTCACCTTCGATATTAAATTTTTGTACTCGATAGTTGCGATTGCGGTAATTGGCAACATAGAGATTGCCCTGCCGATCGAATGATAAACCAACGGGAAAAAATAATTGATTCGACTGTCTGCTGTCATCGTTTTCACCAGCAAGCACATTTCCCTGTTTGACTCCTTTTGGCCAACGCATTATTCGATGATTTCCCCAATCAGCGATATAGACAGTGCCCAATTGATCGACAACAACTCCTCGAGGAGCATTTAATTGTGTAAGACTATTTCCTTGTTTTTGATCACCGGCTATGATAATGCCTTGTTTTGCACCCTCTTCCCATTTCATCACACGATGATTTTCCGAATCAGACACGTATACTGAATGATCTCGATCGACAAATACGTAGGTAGGGCGATTGAGTTGATTAAGACCATTTCCTTTTCCATTGCCACCTGCAACCACTTTTCCTTCAGCATCACCAATTCTATATCGTTTCACTTCATGCTTTTCTCCGTCAACGACATAGAGAGATCCATTCTCGTCCATTGTCAAACCAACACAATAAATGTTCGAGATTATTGTTTCACCACTAGTACCATTTCGACGAGGCCATCGAACCACTCTTCTATTTCCGTTATCGCAAATGATGAGACTATCTCTGTCTTTGTCGACAATCACATCTAGTGGATTGTATAACTCATTAGCTCTACTACCATCGGCAATCGGTTGTCCACTCGTTGCCCCATATTTCCATTTCACAATGCGATGGTTTCCGTAATCAGCAATATAAATCGTTTGATCATCATCGACATATATACCAGTTGGGACATAGAGTTGATTTAATTTATTGCCTGATCCATTTCTTCCAGCCACAGTGAGACCATTCTTAGCCCATGTGGTATTCGGAGGAATATCAATCGAACTTGCACGTAATGGTGTTGCTGAAATCAAACAAAAATTTGGGATAGAAATAAACACAATTTCTCGTTAGTTTTGAACAATATTTAACAGAGCTTTTATTCATTTTCTCAACATTGAACAAAAAATAGTGCTGTTTATCAAATAATATTTTATTTAATTTTAGAATATTTCTTCACAAGAAACATTGTCCTACGATATTGATTGACGTTATAATTAATTCTTAATGTGAGTATTTATGTAATAATTATATTAAAAAAGTATACAATGATAACAATCATCGCTTCACTATAACCAATCATATTATTATTTGAAAACTCGGCGCATATATCAATCGGCTCGAATTTTTTGATCTCGTGTTGAGTTGATAAAAATTACATCATTTAAAAGAGTGTAAAAAACTGAGTATTTACTGAAAGTTTCACGGTTACGTATGCTCGAGTCCTCAGCAAAATAAGAACGACCTTTTGTTTTTCTCATTCTGATTCACAAGCGTGTATCCCGATGATGGATGGACTTGTCCATAGATTATGTGCAAAACTGATAGAGAAAAAAATTCTTTTGGATGTAGAGATCAATTTCATAAGAAATTATTTAGAAGTATTAAACATTTTTTTATTTCAATTCGTTTAGAAAATAAAATTTGAGATAATCATAATTTGTATTATTTTATAGTCCTAATCGAAGAACGTTTCATACTTACTTAATGTAAATAAAACAACAAATAATGTGGCTTTTGAAGTTATTTTTTTATTTGATTAGATAACTAAAATAATTATTTTTCAGATAGAAAAATAAACTGAATTGTCTTGTTAATTTAAAATCTCAATTGAGAATTTTTTGAAATACATTTCTGAGAATAATGACTATATTTCTCGTAGGAACCGGACGGATGAGCACGGAAACTTAAGCACAGACACTTAAGTACGAGAATAAATTATGGTAAATATGACGTCTGTTGAGGGTCGATCGATGTATATATTAATGAGATCAAAGCTTAACGTGTAAAGATGAAAGCCTAATAGGTTTATTTTCTTCTAATTAATAATCTTAATGAACATTAATAGGACAATTATTCGGGTTTACATATATAACACAGAATAATTTTTTCGTTTGACATTGTTAGTGTTTTTCAACATGACAACAGTATCAACTTACGGCACAATAAAAACAAAAACCGCGTCTCGATTACAACATACTTGTAAGTTTGATGAAAAGATTATTGATCGTGCTTGCAACACATAAGAAACACCAGATATTATTATTACTAATTGTTTTAGAGGTAAAAGTGTCTTATTTACTCAGTAATATTATTGTTAATAAATATATTGCGATCGTTTCTCGTATGCATGTCTGATGAAGTAATTACTCATTTACCATTTCGAGATAACATAAAATATCGAATAAGAAGATTACGTCATAATAATGATCTTGTTACGGCACCAAACGATCCAAACTTTAGATCAATTCCGACTATATTATGCAAACTTTACATTAAACTGAATTCTTACGCTGCGATGCCAGTTCAGGTATATCGTTCAGTATATCTATTGATGCATCATACATTTTTGTTGTTCATTAATATAGATAATGATAGAATATTAATGTTTGCAAATGATGAACAAGTAAATATCTGTTAGTCTACGCATCATTTTCTAGCTGATGGCACATTTATAATAGTACTTGACTTATTTAATCAATTATACATTATAAACGCGATCTATCGCAACCTTGTTATTCCAGTCATATATGTGTTATTACGTCGTAAAGATACTAGTACATATCGTCGCTTAATTAATGAAATTCTTAAAATTGCACCACAGTGGACACCTCAATCTATGATGATTGATTTCGAAAAGGCTTGTCTTAACGTTTATGAAGAACATTTTCCAAATATCTTAGTATTTGGCTATTACTTTCATCTACAGCAAAGTTTTTATCGTAAATTACAAGTATTGTATCAATTATCATCAAGAACTAATGTTAGTTGTATGTTTCTTGTTAATTTAGGAATCAGGATGACAAAATCGATATCAAATATATTCAGCTTTTGCATACAATATTCATAAATTTGATGCACTAACAGTTTTAGAATGAACTAACGTCATTAAAGGATTTGAAAGTTTATCAATGAATTCTGACGACGATGATGAAGAAATGATCGATTATTTCGAAGAAACTTATATCGATAAGGTTTTGTCTCTCCTGAAACTAATCATCATTCGATGAATCTGTTTTAGGTCACCTGCGACCAAATTACACAGGAAGAAAAGCTACATTTGATATCAATTTATAGAACATGTATAATAGAATGATAACATCATTTATGAGAACAAATAACTCGGCTGAAGCTTATCATCGCCGCATTGATTCAGTATTTCAATGTGCTCATCCAACGCTATAGGTTTTCTTACAGAAACTAATTGATGAAGAAAATGTTATTTGTGCTGATATATTACAAGTAAATATTGATCAACCATCAAAATCAAAGAGAAAAAATCAACGCCTTGAAAAACGTTGATTACATCTTATTTCCACGCCTTATTCAGATATTCTAACTCAAATTGATTCAATTGCACATAATATTTCATTCTGACTATTTTTTTCTTAATACTTGTTTTTTGTTAATACAATATCTATTTATTAACTTTTCAATAACTTTACATTTGTTCTGATTTTTTCGTGCTTAATTTTCGTCGTGCTCATCAGTCACCAATCCTCTTTTCTCGTTTTCATCAATAGTTTTCAATATCTATATAGTTATGCAAATACAGACAATTAAACAGAGTGTAACTAATTTTCAAGGACAACAAATGATATTCTGTTTAACCTTTTAAGTGTCATAACTTTTGAAAAATCTTTACAATCATTTTTGGCCCATGTCCGTACTCATCCACAGGATTAGCAGTTACTTTTAACTTGATTCCAACATAGGAAATCAAAATATTTTGTGGATTGAAAAAGGGACATTATCTGTCCTTCTTCTTTCTTATAATTATGACTTGATTTGATTTAACTTGCATCAAAAAAATCGCTGACTTGTCCGTCTCTGTTTTGGACGCCGTCCTACTTCAATGAATGGTTAAAATCGAAAAAAAACTTAGATCCAGAGATATAGCGCACTTCGCACGTGTCTACCGTAATAAAAATTTTGTAGTAAAGTACATTCAATTATACATAATGATCGTTAGTGAATTCAAATGGAAGCATGATAATTATGCGTAAGAAAATCGTGCGCAGACTATTATGTGAACAGACAAACGTGTGCAAGGCAATTGTGTGTATTAATAATTCTGTGTAAGACATTTCTATGCAAAGTAAATTTCTATACAATCTGTGATTTTGAAATAAATATTTTGGCCTAAAGTGAATCTTAATTAATAAAAGAGTGTAAAAATAAAAGGATAAGAAACAAACTAATGAACAACTATAACATTAATATATGAGCAACTGTGTGCAGCTTTTACACATTATCATTTTCAGAAACTTTTAAATTGTGCAAAATTCTGTACTCCGTAAACTGAGTGTTATTCCTCTTTGATTTTAGCATTAGGTTTCTAACTGATTGGGAAGTATGATGTTTGATATAGGATCGCTTCAAAAAGAATTCTCAAGTCCGAGATGCTTTGGATCCATAATAAATCATAAAACTTTATCTAATATATTTGAGCTTTTAATATGACTTCTACAAGGACAAATCTTTTATGGCTGCTAATTCATAATGCTTTTTTCTCACACCACTAAATATTTACAAGATAAAATGATGCCTTTTGTAGATTTATATTTGATAAATGAAAACTAAACCATCGTTTTTGGCCAACATACGTATAAGAAAATAAAATTGCATCTTTATAATACGTACAAAGCGTCTAGTAGTATATCGATCATTTTCTTCTAAATTTTGGGGCTTTTGCACTTAAACTGTGTCAACATTATCAGCTGTTCTTACACTTCTCTTACACACAATTTTCTATTCTCATTATTGTCTTTTACACAATAGACATGGACTCAGTTCAAATACCTTCCAACATTTTTGGTTTGTTGTTTGACTCAACAAACAAATTATTTTATCTCGTTTAGATTTTATTTCAATTTCAACAATCGGATCGAATTAAATTCATTATGACACTGGTTATTTGCTCCCAAGTACATTGGTGATTATCAAAGTCACCTCCAGACTCTATTAGGAAACAAATCTTGGTAGAGAAGATATCCTTCGTACCGCACACTAATATAAACTGCATCGTATATACAGTGGCTGCAAAAATTATTCGTAAGATTTCGATAGAGGATGATATAATGATTATTTGCATCTTGATCAAATCTTAGAAAGCCTATATTTTGATTATCTTCGATCAAAAAAGAAAACATACGAATAATTTTGCGGCCTCTGTGTGTCGCAGATTCCATTAAAAAAATATGTCGTAGCCTATATGCCAATCGTTCATTCCTCGTTTTGTTTCGCAAATGCAGTTGCATATAACTGAACCTTTTGGACGTATTTGTCTTATACATTTTCGTATGTCTTTTTATTTCTAGATTATATCTCGACCATTTATTATTCGGGAACACGTCGAGAGGTTGCTAGATGATCGAAAATGGACTGCGTCGAAGTAGTCTGATCGAGATCATATGATCTCGAGACAGCTAAATCTTATAATCTACCGTCTTGAACCCCAAGAATAAGTGCTACTACTTGAAATTAACTGAAAAAATAGTAACTATTCGAATTTTCAACAACAGTAATCGTCGTGCCAAAAAATGGATTTGAACCATGTGTTAAAAATGTGTCATACATTGTGTTGCAAAGTGCGACACATTTTATCATAGTGTGGGGGGAGGTCTAGGGATTCTTTGGTTTGGGTTGGGCCGAGTGGGCTTGAACAAAATGTGAACCATTTTAGGTCACGAAAAAGTGATCTATTTCGAGTCCTATCTCTTACTATTTTCTTGCCATCGAGTGGTCAATTGAATATCATATTATTACTTTCAATATAGACAAAAAGCACAACTATATTTTGTTTATTTCTATTACTCATTTGTTCAATTTGATACAAAGATCTTAGGGTATTGGAGCCTTCAATCACTGGAAGTTTCAGCTTGACTGCTAAAGATCACTGTAAACGTAGAAGGATGTATGGTGAAAATGTTTCCAATAGATGATAAATAGATGTCAGAAAGTATTAGGTATTCCCGCTTCACTGTTTTTCTATTTTCATTTCGAACTATTTTATCCACGAAATGTGCGAAACTCTCAAGTGTCTGTTGATTCATGTTTGTGATTTATAGCAATCCTTGTATATATTTATAGAGAATCGAACGTGATCGAGATTGATAAAAGTGAAGATGGAAACAATTAACACTTTGATGAAAGAAAAGTACCGATGAAGTCGTCTGACATGTAAGAGGAAGACTGAGAAAATCTTCGACCACATGAACATCAGTAAATTGAAAAAGATCAGAAGATACTTTTTCTTTGAGTCTATCTGGTTGAGATTTTCAAATTTAGAATAAAACCAGTGTTGTCACAAAAATGAATGTGTTATTTAATTTAAACATCTGTATGGAGGAAGTTTCATTTAATAGCAGTATAAGAATGAAACTTTATCTGAATTTATGGCTTTCGAATATATTATGGATGGGTTAATTCTACTACTAATTTGCCCATAACTTGATTCAAAATTATTCTCCTTACCTGAAGATTGCTCATACAAATATATATGCTCCTGTGTCAATGACATACATTGATATGGAATTTGTTCTCTCCTTGATTCTTGCATCACATCTTTGGTAACAATACGCAATATATGCCCAATATCTGTATTCGGAGTTTCAAGGCGATTGAGAAGATGCTTGGTAAATAAACCGTTTCTATGTTCTCTTCCATCTTTTGCTACTGTTCCAGGCGCACAAGCGAATGCAATCAATGAGCCTGCCTTGTGCATTGCTGCAAGGCCAGCTGGATTGGTGATGCTAGCATCTGTGGCACGTGTAAATGAATTTATACGAGGATTCCGTAAATGATAAATTCTACAGCAGTCCAAAATAAATATTGTAACGAATGGGTGTCGACCGCCAAGTTCGTTCAGTAAGCGCTGTGCATTCACTGCACAGTTGTTTAAATTTGTGCTATCCAAGGTAGCATCGTCTTTTGGTATCAGATAGTTTTGATCCTAGAAGCAGCGCAAATAGAATTGGCATTAAAAAGTGACAATGAATTTGAAGTTAAAGGATCTTCGTACGTACCTCCCACTGTACTCCATGTCCAGCAAAATAGAATAAGACCATGTCTCCTGGTTCTATATCATGTTTAAAGTTAACAAGAGCAAGTTCCATTTGCCTAAATGTTAAATTCAATTTAGGTCCATCAGTGATGAAACCGATACGTTTTAGGAGAAACTCAACATCTCTTGCATCGTTTTGTGGACTTCGTAGTTTTGCACCTTTTTCATAATCTCCGATGCCAATGACGAGTGCTAGCTTACGTTTAGCTCGAAGTGTGGTATTAATTTTGTTGTCAGTTGTCATCAAAGATGTCTCAAATCTGAAAAATATATTTCATATTCGAGATTGAATCAAAACAGAAAATATGACGTAATCATACAAATGTAGAAAGACCTTTGAATAAGTTCGATACGGGTCAATAGTCTCTCATACAAAGTGATTTCTACTTTTATCCGAATCATTTTGCTGGTTCAGTAGTCAATGCTCGTGAAACTTTCCATAAACAAAAAAGGGATTATATACTCCTTAGAGGCTTGTCCGTCACTCCAGCCAAAGCATTATCTTCCTCCTATTCTTTTTCTTTACGATTTCTTCTTAACTGCATCATAATTCATTTGAATTTCACGTTCAAGTTTATGGAAAATGGGCACGACAGACTGAATGAAGATGAAATCGTGAGTCTCAATCATTCTCACTCTCGCTGTAAATTTGACTTTTGCTGGAACTCGACAAGGTAAGCGGTTGAAAATTAGCAAATTCATGTAAGTCGCAAAGGAAAAATATTAGAAGCACACTCATCCATTCACTCACTTCAAATTACTTTTGTCATTCTGTCACTATAGATTATAGTCGAGTTTGATTCACCTGTCACTTTATCGATTTCTCCAATATCGTCAAAGATTTTTTCTTTTAGATAGTCAATGTCCATTCCAACACAGTAGAATATTGAGTTTCTTTAAAAGGGATAAAATAAAAATTTGCCGTTTTCATCGCACGAAAGAGAAAATGGAACTGCAGCGAACCATATATTATATTTTAGATTCTTTTAATCAGCTTTTCCAGAATCTACCATCCAGATTTTCAAGGAATGTGTACCTTTATTTAGTTTGATGAGACGACTTTCGTAGTAAAAAAAACATTGAAAAAATCAACAGTTTTCTCGGAAAAATTGTGCGACGGCATGCAGCGTATGGTCTATAAGTCATGATTAACTGGAAACAACAGTGTTAGACTTGTACAAGCTATAGATCTTTCCCAGAAGGCACCAGCAAATTCCTAAAAGTTAAGATCCCAAGATCTTTAAGTCACTCAGTCTTCTATTTATGAAAAATTTGGTTGTAGATTCTGGAAAAACCCGTTAGAAAAATCTGATGTACATGATTCGATGCAGTTTCATTTTCTTATTCGAGCAATGAACACACCAGATTACTATTTAATTCATTTCGAAGATATTCATTTTTTTCTTTTTTCAAATGTACATTAGTTAATCGGTTGTGCGACTTGAGTATTAAATAAGCTATGTATCATAAAATACAGCTAAAAAATTCATTAAATGGCAAACTTTTTCAAAGATTCCACTAATTCCACTTTCGAAACTAAAAAGACAATAAATTTAGTACAAGAGTAGAATATTTCTGACGAAATTAGAGTCTAACAAATCTTTCTATCAATTAAACTTACGTTTACAAGACTCGCAAAGCTAATGAAAACAAAAAGTATACAAATAATCGATGATTATATCAACTCAGAGAAGCGAACTAATACTACTTGTCTAAAAATATTGCTGGAAAATAATAGCACTCGTTTACGTCTCTTTTCTTCCTGTTATCTACTCCTAATTACAAATCGAATCGAAATGTATAGTCTGGCAGAAAAATACAAAAAGAACAACCAGTTTTTTTGACCCAGTAATCATCACATCTTGACAATGTATCAATCCCAAACTCGTCAGATGCGATCAGCTTCTGCTATAAATGATGGAGTAAATTACCACTGGAGACGTGTTAAACAATGAACCATCACTAAGACAATGCAGTATTGACTATAATTATAAGATGACTAGCAATGTTCAACATTATTCTGTCACACATGCCAATATTCGTTAAATTGATCTAAAACAAGTTTTGTTGATCAATAAATTAATGATAACATAATTGTCGGCGTAACCTGCTCATTCCCGGAAGAATAATTAGCAGTGTTCATTGTTTTTTGGTTGGATAAAAACTAACTAGAAAGTATCTGATTAGTTTCTTTGAAAGAAAAGAAGGTCAATGTCAATGAAAAGAATCTTTATTCTAAATCAATAGAAAGCATGCAGGTTTCACCGCTAAAAATAAATCAAAACTGTCTAGTCACAGTTGCCATCATGGATAAGGATCAAATATACTTTGTTTTTCTCGTTACATTCGCTCTTTAAACTCACGAAAATCCATGTCAGATTTTGGATGAAAATGACCAATCGAGCGTTCATCATTAGCTAGATAATCAAAATATTCATAATGTACTCGATCATCTCTTCCATACATATAGCATTGAATAGTAAATATTTAATGTTAATGCAGGATAGTCTCACCAAAATTTCACCAGAAAGTACTCGAATAATCGCATACGTATTATTATGATTATGTAAAGGATTAAAATGTCCACGAGACTAATTTTCGATGACATAATTATGGTCTGATATATTTCCTTGTCGATCACGGACAGTAAGACGTAAATAAGTTGTCTTTGGATTTGAGTTACCGAAACGATTTGTTTTCTCCTGTAATTTTCTGTAATGCCCACCCTTCGAATTTGTTATGCTACGCTCAATCACATTCGCTAAAACTAGAAAATCATTCATGTTCAATTTAAAACTAATAGCTGTATCATATAATTCACGGCGTGTTTTTTGTAATCTTGATGGTGGTATAGCAGAATGAGAGGTGAAATGTTCAACATTATATTTGTCTTGTGCAATAACAAATAATGGCAATTTGTGTAAAACAGGATCTATTCCAGTGAAAATACGGAAGTGTTCCTTTAAGTGACTGAATTCAGTCAACATGTTTAAAATGCAAATAATAGATTTCTTTCATCAATTGTGATTCATTTTTTGGTAGATCAATATCGAAAAGAGAAAAGTATGGACGAATTTTTCCAATAGCATATTTAACATTGCGCTTAATTACAAATCGATTAATTCAATATCAATGCCAATATTCATTTTCCGATTGAATTGTATGAAGGGAGTCAGGTGATGTATGCGATTGTCCAGTGCTTGTACTTAATTTAATTTCATTACTACTCACTGCAAGTATGATTGAATAGGCAATTAAATCAGGAGGATCTTATTTATTCGATAATTGTAATTCGAAAGGTATTGATTTTCGTGGTATGATTTCAACAGTATCGGGTGTTCCAGAATAAACGGACCTCTCAGAATTTTAAAGATTTCTCTTCTAATGTCCCTATGATTGAGACACTCTTTCTTATCAAAAGATAGCGCTTGAAATTCGCTATAAAACCATATATGACTGAGTCCTAAAACGGTTTTAGATGTATGGATAAAAAGATGAAAAATAAAGAGATACAAAAAGCTGTAAAAAGTAACGAGTTGAGCATAATGAATGCATCCCATTTTTTCATCATTTATTGGATCCTATTAAAAAACGAAATATATCAAAAGATGTAGCGTGAAAAGCTCTACAATTTTCACAAGACCGCTTATCTCATAGTTACACTTTTTATTTTCAAAATGGACAAAACCTTGAACGAACAAATTTCGATAGTAAGAAAATGATGTATTTTTTTGGTACAAGATGAGTTTGTTATTTTCCTATTTCAACTTTCTGTAATTGTTCTTTGTAACTGGTAGAGCTTCTCACGCTGCATCTTGTGATGTATTTTATTTTTTGATAAAATATATCAGGTAATAAGAAGATGAAATAAGAAAAAGCGAATTCATCTTGTATTAGAAAAATATATCATTTTCGCACAGTCGAAATTTGATTGCTCAAAATGTTGTCCACTTTGTAAACAAAAAAAGTGCAACTATCAAATACGCGGTCTTATGCAAATAGTAGAGCTTTTCGCACCGCATCTTTTTACTTTTCTGATAGAGTGAAGTAAATGATGAAAAAATGAGATGTAAATATCCAGCTTGTTACTTTTTAGTTTTTTGTATCTCTTTATTTCTCATCTTTTTACTCATACATCTAAAAGTGTTTTAGAGCTTAGTAATGTATGGTTTGGTAGAGATTTTCAAGCGCTATCTTTTGATAAAAGAGTGCCTTAATTATAGGGGCAATAGAAGAGAAATCTTTAAAATACTGAGAGGTCCGTTTATTCTGAGACATCCAATACTTTATAAAATACGTGGTGAAGATGAATACGATGTTTTGAAACAGTTGATTACGACAATGAAAAATGATGGAGTTAAGTAGATATAGCTCCTTTTTACGCACGATGTTAATCTCTATTCTTTATATTCTTGCATATTGGCAAAAAGTAATCCTTGCTTGCATCTTACCCGTTCTTATCAGCAAATAAGTACGTGACATACATTTTCTGACATTTTGTATCCCGTCTTTTCTATGGTGAAAAAAGAATTATATATTTTCTACTATTATCCTCAGTCTTCCATCAAGCCATTGCTTTTCTTATATAAGATAGAAATAAATACTAAATAAGGCAATACCTTATCTGATGATACAGAACGGAAAAAAAAGAAAAAGAAAATACTACATAGGCATACTACAGTGAGTAATGGATTCAAAACAGGCGTCATTCAAAATACAAGACACAAGGGGACAGAAGAAAAAAAGAAAAGAGAGCAACGATAGCGAAAAAGTTATGCTAAGAAAATTATATCCTACGTTAGTAATGAGTATTTTTCTTGTAAAGAAGTTACGATTTCTACAGGAATCGGCTCGATTGAATTGTCTCATTTTCACTTTATAAAAGTAAAGAATTCAACAATAGAAACTATACCTAACAATTAGCTTTGCTATAGAGTCTTTTAGAAGGTACAGACAAAGACGAAAAGTTTGATTTTTTGCAAGGCTTAAATGGTCAAAAATTGGTATTCAGAGTAGAGCTTCGAATGGGACGACTTTCTACTTCTAAATGTTCCATGAGATGGGATCAGAAGACTTCTTTGTTTTTTTGGATCTTCCTCGTTCTCATGAAAAATAACTCAAACTTTTTTTCGTTAACAATATGTTTGCAACAAGGTACTTTAAAGGATCGCTGAGTAATAAAATTAAATATACTGCCATTGGTGGTTTTTTTCCTCAATACAAATAGGTTCGATGTGAACTTTTAGTGCTATTTTTTATGTAAAAATTTATATCTTCTTTCAGAAGTTTAGATAATGAAACCTGGAACTATTTATGTGGAGTTCTATGTGCTCCAAACTATATAGTTTTAATTTTTTAACACCCCCCCCCCCCCCGTAACTATCGGTTATATGCATAAAAGACACGGTTATTAAAAAAATCTTTTGTTCAAATCAATTTTCAACACAACTTTTTATAAATTATGATTTAAAAGGAAGTAATCGGAGATAACATGTTATTGTGAATTATGCTGATTTCCATGTATCATATAGATTTCAAATGAGTCCACAAAGATCTGAAGAAATCCATTGAAGTGCACCATAATATGAAATCGATCTTTAGTGGTTGTTAACAGTCTGAGAAAACTAATAAATATCATCCGAAGCTGATAATTCATGAATATAAAATGTACTGAAGACAAAACGCTACTACTTGAGGGTGACGATGACAGTGAAAACAGCTGCCAAGACCAGTTTCGTCGTTGCTTAAGGGACTCTTTAGTTGACAATAAATTGGGTCCGGTACACTTTGTCGGCAATCATTTTGCCAACAGTTATATTTTACTGACAATTTGTTTCATCACCATAATTTGTTGATATCTTAGCTCACTAAATCTAGCAGTTTTCAGAGTACAACACAAGCAGGGGAGTGAGCTAGTTTCTCTTGATTAGATGGCAAATATATGGATAAGAAAAGATAATGAATACAGATAATCATGACTTATAATCTACTTTTTAAAAAATTCTTTCTTTTCTTCGATTTTTAATACATTTGACTCGATATAGTCCACTGGTAGGCTACGCTATAGTTTAACGACAAACTGTATAGAAAAGCATTTTCTTTTGCTCTTTTTTAAGTAGGAGACTAAATATAAGGAGTCAACTGTGCTGTCTTTAGTACTTTATTTGAGTTCTTTACTCCATAGTATGACGCTCATCATTAAAACACTCCAGATAAAAAAATTTATTGTAGTCACGACAGGAAGTTTTTACTTTCTGTGCTGCCGCACGGCTAGCTTGTCTTGACTGTTGGACTCGTCCCTTCGCATAACAGCGAGTGCATCGTCTGCCGACATTGCGCATAGATCCTTCTTTTTCTTCGAGCTTGTGATCAGCGAGTTTGCGCTTCGAATGACTTGCTTATTGTTGTCTTGAATCAGGTTTTACCTTCTGGGTTGGCGTACCAAGCAGTAAAGACCGGACAAGATTTTCACGAAACTGCAGAATAGTCACTTTGTTTTCGGTGTACTTTTCTTGTTATCAGTAACTTCTTCGTCAGAACTGTTAGATTCAAAGTGCATTGTATCAAAATCCTCGTCCAGAGAACTCACTTCACCAAGTGAGCTAGCGCTATCTTCTGTATCGCTTTCTTCAAACGACATGTGAAGTGTTCCAAAATTTCGGTCGGATTTATATACAAGACGATAGAGAGAGAAGAATAAGGGAGAAAAAGCTGGAAATTTTCTTCATTTTATTTGCACATGCTTCGCATAATATGAAAAAGCGACTTGAGTGATTATTCGGTTGGTCAGAAAAAAATGACTCATTATGTAGTGATATAAAGAAGAGAACGAAAACGTCATTTTGTGCATTTATTAGAAGTTAACAGTTCATGAAAATAAACATCTCGAAAAAATTTTCTAAGAAAAATGAATCGGGTCGAATGTATTAAAATTTAGAATTCATCCTGTTCCGAGACGATCATGAGTCATTATTTGCCCATGAATTGAATACTAACAATTTTATATGGATCGATGCATCAGCAAAAACTGCTTTCAAACGACATTGGCCATAGCTCTACAGATGATTGTAGCGCAAAGTTATTTAAGAAAAAAACCATTCTTTGTTTTTGTCGAAATAAACATTGGCACTGTATGTTCTTGTTTAAAGAAATCTTTTTCTACAATTTACATGCAATTATGCAGACTATAATATTGAAATGGAATTACTTAATTACAGAAAATGTAAGGCATGCACTGACAATTCTATCACATATCTATGGATGAGTAGTTTACGTTTCATATCGATATCTATACAAGAATTTGTCCTTCTCTTGTAATTTTCTTTGTCTAACATGTGATAAGTATCGAGAATAAAAAGATCATTTTTTCTAAATTAAAATATTTTTACATGATTACATCAGTTATGTGTATAGATCGTCATCATCTGTATAAGTAGCCGATACTTCCTTGATGCTATCTATTTATAAAAGAATGAAATTATTGAGAAAAATGCTCGTTCGAAAATTCTTACCATATTCGTTCATATTCCATGCGTTAACAGGTATGTAGAATGAGGAATCGGAGCTTGCAGAGGAATGCAGCAACGTTTTTCTGAACATTTCATACTCGTCAATATTATAATTACAACATGGAAAACAGCGTGGATAAGTATTTACAGCCTTTTCGAAGTGATTTCGTCGAATTTGAACCTTTAAATCCATGTTCGGACTTGCTTGTTCTATTTCTTGTTCTTTCTCGATCAATTCTTGAATAGCTACCTTATAAGCTCTTTGACAAAAATCAACAATATCAGCACCACTTGAACCATTTAAAAGTTTTGCAAAATAGCTCAAGTCAATATCTTCAGCTATATGACATTTTTGTAGTGTAATCTTGAAAATAGCTTCACGAGATTTCTGATCTGGTAGTGGAATATAAACTGCTTGATCGAGACGACCTAAATATAATATTGTGACTCAGCTTGACAAATTGTATATGGGAAGCCAATATATAACACCTGTGACAATTATGATAAATATTTCAGTATCTTTTAACTCTTAAACTAAATTACTTGAGTCAAAGCAAATATGTGGCTATAGAAAGATCTAATGTTAGATTTTTTCGAGTCCTAAACTCAATGAAAATCTGTAAAATCCAACTAGAGTGGTAAATGAAAGATTATTCAAAACAATACATTCACAAAATTTTGAAAATTCTGTTTTTTTTCATTAATAATCTGATCCCTATCTTACAATTAAGAAAAAAACACAGCTACAAGCTCTCTGATCACATTTACTTGAAAAACTGACCTGGTCGAAGAATAGTTCGATCAATTAATTTAGGTCGATTTGTTACACCAATAATGAAAATCTTGGATTTGACATTCGTACTATCAATTTCTGTTATGATTTGATTGATAAGACGATTCGCAAGAACAGATTTATCATTGCTGTCGTTGTCGCAAAACTTAACTATATGATAAAATTAAAACCATCGTTCTTTCTTTTTTTTTGTTTTCTTACATATACAATCAAGATCATCGATTAATAGTATACAAATTGCATTTTGACGAGCTTGATCAAATATTTTCCGAACGTTATCTTCAATATTATCAAGTGGCATGATAAGCAATTCAGAACTTTTCATTGAGATGAAATTAACGTTGCATTCATTGGCAAGTGCCTTGACCAACATTGTTTTTCCTTTACAAAAAGCATACGACTTAATATTCAAACACCCCAACAAGAACTTACCACAACCAGGTGGACCATACAAAAGCATACCCCGTGAAGGTGCTAACCCGAATTTATGGTACTTTTCCTGATGCTCAATAGGATGTTGAATAAAATTTTTCAATATCTGTTTAACATCGTCTAAACCCCCAATATCATCAAAATCAATTTCATTGACCAACGTCTTTTCTATTTCACGTTTAATTGCATCATCGTCACAATAAATAACCGTTTCTGGTACAACAATACAGTATGGACTTGGTTCAGTATTGATAACTTTGAACTCGATAGCATGCATCCCAACATGGACAATGAACGTATCACCAATGTATACTGGTCGAAAGTTATCACGAAAATAAGGTTGCAAATATTCTTCTATTAGGCTATTCACACTTTCTTTTACAGTATCGTCGAAAAGTAAAACACGAATACATCTACCATGTTTAACACTTGGGCATCCTTCAGTTGAAATAATATCACCTGAATGTACTTGTAAATTGTTTTGTATTACACGATTTACTCTGATATGATCATCTTGGCATGTATCATCAGAAAGCACAATACAAATTGTTTCTCGTCGTTTCTTTCCTTTTAGTTTCACTGTATCACCACAAAATAGTTGTAATTTGTCCATTGTTTTAGATGATAATCTTGCAACACTGCTATCATCATCGAAAGTATCTTCAATAAACAGTTGATTGAAATTATCTTTGAGATCTGAAAATAAACAAATTAAATAAATTGGACTGAACAGTAAGAGAATATATTTACTAAATTCAGTCTTGACACACTGCTCATGTTCAACCATATCTTATTTGAAAATTAAACCAATGAAAAATTAATCTAAAAATCAAGCAGATATATTGGAAGATTTTTTGCCTTAGAAAATAAATTTTGTTGAATAATGATGGTAGTGTTGTCCATTTGGAAAGTAACACGCAGCGCCACAAAGATGACGATGTGCGTGTTATGTTTGCAAAACAACATCGCAACAACGAAGTGATGATTCACTCTCATTTTTTATTTTGCGTTCTTCTGTCATTATATATATATATATAACATAATGAAGTAAATCACTCGTTACACGTGTATACTAATTGTTCTGGTTTTTACTTTCAACCAATTCATATCTAAACATCTTATTTTTAGAAAATATATTACCTTGCTTCTTTTTATTTTAACTAAATACTTGATTAAAATATATATTGTATTAAATCTGTCTTCTATCAAAACAGACAATTAAATAGAATAATGCTGAACCTGTCTTTATAGAAGCCTACATTTTTCCTAGGATTTTTATATAACGCAAAAAAATTCACCTTTTCTCAGTCTTGACTGTTCGATGACAATTTAGATAAACAAGTGTATAAGGGAACATACAACAAGAAGGGCGGGAAGCTATTTCTATCGAAATTAAACAATGAGATGCATTCGACATTGTATGCAATTGGATTTAGTTACTCCTCCTTTCTCTGTTTTATATGATTGAAAAAACACTAATGTAGATGGTGATTTATTGATTATTGCTTTGCTATTATATTTCATTTTATGAAACATGTTAATTCTCTCTGAATTATATATCAAACAATAGATCTGGTTAAAATCTATCGATTGATCAGACAATAAGTGAAAAAAAAGACAGGCAATATCTAGGTATCTGGTTCCATGAAGTTGATATTGTCGGTTGTAATAGATGTGTTATTGATGGATATTTTTTAATCATGTTGTTTTTGAGGATCTAATATGATTCGGTCATTCTATAAGTTTGGATTGTTTTGTAAAAGATTACGTTGTATATGAATATCATGAGTATTTTGGGATATAGGACACATATCATATCGTCTGACGCTTACCTTTTTGTTGTCTTTCATTCAATAAGTAGTTGTTTGCGGTAATGAATGATCATTATTATCCTTGCGATACTTGTTTAGATCGTAATTCTGCTGTACGATCATTAAAATTGTCATCTATGCCAATGTTTATGTCTATTCGAAAACTGAAATTCGTTTCGAGTAATGCAAAAATCTGCAATCTTTATCACCTGTAGCAGTCATGCAAATTTTAGCAGTTTACATAAAGGGTGAGCCATAAGTCTTGGTCGCTCTTAGAAAAATTGCACTTTCTCCCTCATAACAAATCCAAAGAAGCTCAAACCTTGATGCACAGTCTCTTGTAACATGGCGAATATTATCCTAAATTTTCATGTCTCTATCTCTAGAAATAAGGGAGATATATAGGTTTAGA